>VYXD01013788.1:1884397-1942250 GCA_013397195.1 Hylia prasina | reverse complement strand
GGGTGAAAAAGTGTTTTCTCCAGGGCTCGGCCGGGCCGGGGTGGCTGCAGAGCGCAGCCCGAGCCCTTTAAGCTGCCCACCCTCGGCGCAGGCCCGCAGCAGCTGGAGGCTATTTATACCGGGGCGGCGGCGGGCGCTGGGTGTCCTGCGCGGGGCGGTCCCGGCGGCGGCGGGGCCCGGAGCGGAGGCTGCCATGGNTGCGGCTCCGCTACGAGGCGGAGCTGGCCGACGCCCGCCGGGCGCTGGACGACATCGCCATCGAGCGGGCCACGCTGCAGGTGGAGCTGGGCAAGATTGGCGAGGAGCACCGGCAGCTGCATGTCAGGTCGGTGCTCCGGCCCCGAGCAGGCCTCCCTGCCCGGGGACACCCCGGGGAGCCGCTTCTTCGGGGCTCCTGCAGGGTGAGGGGAAGGGGATGCTTCAGGCAGGAGCCCGTGGGGTGTGGGAGGAGTGCGCGGTGATGTTTCATGTCCCGGTCGTGCAGGTGTGATAACCCCGAAGGTGTTGCCCTCTGGGCTTAGGGGATGTCTGGATGCCTGTTCAAAAGGTGTCCTGGAGCGACGCTGCCGAGCACCTGCGATGCCATGGGGTCACATCAGTACTTGCCTGGGATGGGCACGGGGCTTCTGCAGAACGTGGGGTGCTGCATGCCCTTCTGGGCTATGAATGCAGAGCTGCGTGGGTTTGGCCCCACACCTGTGTTTACAGGCATTCAAGATGCTGGCAAGTATCTAAAAAGTTATGGAGCAGCGGAAGGAGTGTTTATATGGAGTCAGAGTACATTGGTTTTGGGCTGTTTAGCTCAGGCTTTGCCCAGAGGGGAATACAGAGAGAATATAGTTCTGTGAGCAGTGTGCCTAACCTGGTCCAGGTTGGTACTGCTCAGAACTTTTCCTAGCTGTTTTTAAGTCTGAGATGAACTGTCTGCTGTTTTAGCTTGATTTTCTTGTAAGCTGTGTATCCTGAGGCTGGGAACATCATCTTGTCTGGGCTTAATAAGCCGGAACAAAGGCAATGTAAGTGCTGTCCCATCCTCCTGAAGGAGGAAGAGGTGTGTGAACAGGTGTCCAATCCCAACAAGCTTCCTCTATAGAAATGTACAACCTGCTAGCACTGCTAGTTACAGTAATGCCCCATTGTATCCCTGTATTAGTTATAGATTTATAATCATTTGGATGTCCATAGTCTCCTTACATCTTGTCATAAACCTGTATCAGAGCAAATTTAGGCACCAGCTTCTTCTTTTAATGCCTGGAGGAAGTATTGCCCCTTCCTAGACTCAGCAGGGCTCAAGTAGCTGTTCTAGTTGGGAGTAAAGCATGCTTTTACTGTAAGCTTCTGTTTTCAGTTGCATAGTTGTTGAGCTTGTCTCCGTCATGCTGGGTTTTGGCTCACAGATCTGTTTCATAAATCTAACCAGACACTTGAGTGGACAGTGAGGAGAGGGGTAATGCCTGTTCTAAAATTTTTCTGCTGCTTTTTGTGTTTGTATAACTTTGGCTTTGTTTGTAAAGCTTTAGACTTGGCAGATATGTAATCCTCTAGACTGTTGGGTTTTTTTTCCTTTACAGAAACTAGGTCTTAGAAATGGTTAAATTTACTGCCTACAGGAGGTAGATATATAGGTGGTACATGTTGGTTTCTGAAAGGACTAGACTGAAGTCTTAATGTTAATGTGTGTCGTATCTGGGCTGCCTAACTGCAAATGTCTCAGATGACTTGGAACAAACGTTGAGGGTATCGTGTCCTTAGATTTATATACCCTTTAAATAACCTGGTGGCTGTTTAACTCTTATAGAATGAAATGTCACCAGATAACTTCCCAATGGCATTAACTGCTGGCTTTTATTAATCACTGATGAAGAGACTCAAGGTTTTTGACAACAATAAACTGATTGCCTTTGGTTTTTTTCTTACTACTTAAACAATGGTGACTGGAAGCAGGCCAAAGATGTTTGGGGAGGAGATGTAGATAAGCATATTGGTTGAATTCAGAGCCTCAGGAAGGTCAAAGCAACTGCAGTAGCACAGCAGAGAAAGACAAGAACAGTTCCTTTCCGCACACAGAGTGTGGATGTGCATTTTGCTCCTGAATGTGCCAAACACAGTGTAGCAGCTGAGGTTGTAAGAATGAATTCTTGTATGTGCTGCTAACCTCCTCTGGTCTTGACAAACTGGATTCTGTTTCCAACATACCTGAAATCTTTTGGTAAAATTATTTAAATTCTCCAGATCAAGCCTGTGTGACATCCTGATTTACAAAGAATGTGATTGGCAGTGCCTCAAAGTTTTTGCTTGTAACTGATAGTCTGTAGGCCACACTTAGCTCTGGAATGGTTGGTATATGGAATGTTGCAGAGTACTGTAACTGTCACTGCTTGCTGCATAGGGGTGTAAAGTGGTGTTCTGAACCCCAAACTAAAAGGGTAGTAAATGCTCTTGTCAAAATCAGAGTTGTTAAGTTGTTGTTCTTAAAGATGAAATGTCTCACTCCAGGGTTCTTTGAAAATAATATTTTTCAGGAAAGAATCCAGGAAACCTGAGCCTGGCTGTCAGATGCTTACATTGGAAAGTGAACTGTTAAAACAGATACTAATGGAATTTCAGATTTGCACACACTTTGATTGCAGAATGAAATTTATATTATTGTAGGACAAAACAGTCAGTATTACATAGTGTTACTGACGTACTTAATATCTGATACAGTAAGTGGTAGTGGTAGCAGAGACCCCAAAAGGAAGGTGAATAACTAATACCTAGAAAAGAAAGAAACTTTAAGTAGTAAAACTACAGCACATTATCTTGTTTTTCACTGTTAGTAGAGCTATGTTTCTCCTAGAGCCTGAGTAAAGAGTAAATACCTTCTATCACAACACAGCCAACAAATGCCTCTGAAGAGCAGGGCTGGAAAAAGCCTTGAGCGAGCACCTGATGTAGCCACATGCCCCAGGCCTGTGCTGGAACCAGCCATACCTGCATCTCTTCCAGCAGATTTTGTGTAACCCTTATTTTAAATTCCAGATGATGGAGATTCCAGAATATCCCCCCCAGGCAGTGTGCTTCAGTCGGTTTCCTCTCCCTAACATTTAACCCACGTATTCCTCCCTGCAATTTAAGCATGGAGCTTCCTGTCTTTTCCACAATAGACATGGAAAACAGATTGCCTAACTCTATGTAGTGGTTCTTCATGTATTTAAAAATTGTTCTGTCTCTTGTCACTTTTTGCTTCTCTAGACTAAACAACCCTTAGTATTTTCCAATCTTTCCTTGCAGTTCAAGCTTTCTAGAGCTGATCAATCCTGCAGAATTACTTTGGACTCTTGCCAACTGGTCTCAGTTATCCACTGGAAAACTCATTGTAGGAATTGACACAACTTTGCCACTTGGTAGAACTGATATTGCCAAAATAAATGGAGAACTTCCTTTACTCCTTGTTATCTCAAATGTCAGTTTCAGTTAGGGACTCTGGATAGTGGGCAGGCAACTGCAAGGATTTTAAAAGCTGGAGCAGTCTGGGGAATTATCACCGTGTTCTTCCCTGATAGGAACTCGTTGTGGTCCCTTCTCGCACTCCAGCATTGTGGTGCCAATGGCAAAGGAAGAGTGTTGGCCATCCAGGCGGTACCGGCGGTTCCACTGCCTGGTATTGGTCTGGAGATAGTCTCGTCTGTGAAAGCAAAGCTCCCCTCANTTCCTCTCCCGTTGGGAATGCCGTGGAAAATAGCTGGCTTCCGCATGGGCTGCGCACTGAACGAGCTGGAAAATGGGTCAGGAATCTCTCTGGTATAACAAATGATGCTTGTCGGAGCGCCCAGTCTGGTTTGTTTTGTGCTCTCACCGTGAGCCTGACAAGCCTCTCCTGTGTTTAACCACAGACCCCTCTGAAGGGAAACACATTGAGAACAAACTCTTCCTCACTAGCTGCACTTACCAATGCAAAACTCTCCCTTGTAGGAATTCCAAAAAAGAAAGTGATTTAAACCTGGCCCAGGCTCGTTTGAGAGACCTCGATGCCCAGCTAAATGCGAAGGAAGCTGATTTAGCAACAGCCCTGAATGAGAACCGGACTTTAGAGAATGAGCTCCGTGAATTAAAGGATCAAGTACTCAGTGTAAGGCTTGCTATTGGAATCTAAATTTTGCTTTTGCTCCTGCAGTTTTTGCCTAATTTTCCTCAATTAGTTATTGATGTTTAAAAGCAGAGAAAGCCTGGTAACTATGACAGTGACAGGGAGACAAAAAGATTTCCACAAGCTTGTTGAAAAGTAGCAAGTGCTATGGATGGTGGTTTCCTTGAAACTTCCACCTGTTGTAGGTACCTTTAGTTCTATGACCATAGGATGTAATGTTTCTTATTCTAAAGTCAAAACAAGATGAAATGTACGACTGTAGTCCCTGTAGCATTCTCTAACACGTCAGGGAAGTGTATAATACTGAAAGCGTGTATTAGTTTGTCAGCGTAGGCTGTATTTGGAGGATTAAGTGTCAAAAAATTATATTAGAAATTAGGAAGAAGTTTGGAATAATTACAGTTTTCAAGGGGAGGAATATGTGTGGATAGTACAATTGATTAATCAGAAGTCTACTTTGCGGAGTCAAATTTAGCTGGTGGGATTAAGGGCTGTTCTATATTTGCCTTGTGGGAAATCTGGTCTGCATAACAATTAAATAGGATTCTATCTATTGCTGATATTTGGATCNCCCTGTACCTCCACTGCGGTGTGAGGGAGGGGAGGGAGCCGCTCGTGGCGGTGGCTGAGGGGCTGCAGGAGCCAAAGTCCCAGCGGGGCAGCTCCCCGGGCTGGCCGGTGTCCTGCGGAGGACAAAGCTCCTGCGCTGCGGGCAGGAGGAGTGGCACCGCCGGCAGCCTCAGCCGCGCTCCGCCCTGAGGCACCGTCGCCGCCGGCCGGGGGCCGCCCTCACNTCCAAAAAAGAAAGTGATTTAAACCTGGCCCAGGCTCGTTTGAGAGACCTCGATGCCCAGCTAAATGCGAAGGAAGCTGATTTAGCAACAGCCCTGAATGAGAACCGGACTTTAGAGAATGAGCTCCGTGAATTAAAGGATCAAGTACTCAGTGTAAGGCTTGCTATTGGAATCTAAATTTTGCTTTTGCTCCTGCAGTTTTTGCCTAATTTTCCTCAATTAGTTATTGATATTTAAAAGCAGAGAAAGCCTGGTAACTATGACAGTGACAGGGAGACAAAAAGATTTCCACAAGCTTGTTGAAAAGTAGCAAGTGCTATGGATGGTGGTTTCCTTGAAACTTCCACCTGTTGTAGGTACCTTTAGTTCTATGACCATAGGATGTAATGTTTCTTATTCTAAAGTCAAAACAAGATGAAATGTACGACTGTAGTCCCTGTAGCATTCTCTAACACGTCAGGGAAGTGTATAATACTGAAAGCGTGTATTAGTTTGTCAGCGTAGGCTGTATTTGGAGGATTAAGTGTCAAAAAATTATATTAGAAATTAGGAAGAAGTTTGGAATAATTACAGTTTTCAAGGGGAGGAATATGTGTGGATAGTACAATTGATTAATCAGAAGTCTACTTTGCGGAGTCAAATTTAGCTGGTGGGATTAAGGGCTGTTCTATATTTGCCTTGTGGGAAATCTGGTCTGCATAACAATTAAATAGGATTCTATCTATTGCTGATATTTGGATCCCACTGACATAAGAATTTACACAGAGAAAGAAAACCCACTTCACTCAACCAGTGCATTTTGATTGCTGTGGTAATTAGGTTGAAAGACCTGTAACAAATTGGCTGCCTAATTTGAAAAAATACCACTTAATTTTGATAACTCTGTTGTCTGTGTATTCTAGCTGAATCTGTCACTGGAGGATACTAAAAAGCATCTCCACAGTGAAATGCTGAGGAGGGTGGACCTAGAAAACCATATGAAAACTTTGCAAGAAGAAATGACGTTCCAGAAGCGCCTTCATGAAGATGTATGTTTTAGCTTATTAAAAAGGCATCTTTTTAGGTGTCCATGATCCCTGGATGCACTTAAAGCCCATCTTAACATTGCTTTTATCTCTAAAAAGGTAACTAGCAACCCATGGCAGCCCATCAGCTCACAACAACCACCTAACTAGGAAGGCTCAAGAAAGTACACAACCTCATGTTAAGTGGGATAGTACCAATAAGTATCTGGGATATGACAAATTTCTTAGGCTGCTCTTCTAAAGATAACTGAAATCACAATATATTACTTTGTGTAAGTGATAGTGCACATATCAGTTGCTGTTAAATGATTCCAGATGTTTACTTGAAGCCTGAAGTAAGTGAAGAAGTTAAGTCCCCTTTAAGCAGCTTGTGTTCCCAGCTTCCTTAATGCTTCTTGGAGGTGTCTTTGTGGGAGAAGTCAGTACATAGTGAAATGAATAGTTTACATATAAATGCAAACCAGCTTCCTTCTCACTGGTAGGAATCTTAAAGTGTATGGTTTGATAGAGAATTCTAATTTTTCATAGCAACTGCTATTACTTTTTGAATAAAACAAGAATAAGTGAAGTAGCAGTGCTTAAAGAAACTCAACTGTATATGCATGTGTTCTAAGTTAAAAAAACAAACAGAATAGTTCAAAGAATTAGTCTTACAAATTAAATATTTACTACATTTATTAGTTTAAGCAGTGGTGGCAGTGAAGTGGAAAAACAATAGTTAGGCAGCAAGGTGGGTGTGCCTGACTTACTGGATGAATAAGATACGCATGAGGATGAATTACTGTGTACTCAATGATAAATCTTCCCTGCTTCAGCAGGAAAGGATTTGTGAAGCTGGTACACCAAATCCAGTTTCAAACTGTATTGGCTTGTTTATTCTCTGAGAAATTTCTTCTCCTAGGAGCTCAAGGAGACAAAAAGAGTCCATGAGAGCAGGATAGCAGAAGTAGAATCTGGCCGTCAAAGAGAATTTGAGAGTAAGCTCTCAGTTGCTCTGCAGGGGCTCAGAAAACAACATGAAGAACAAATTCAAGGTTACAAAGAGGAGATGGAGCGAACGTTCAGTGCAAAGGTGAGTTTGTAAGAGATGACAGTAAAACAAAATTGAAGTTCTCTGCACCTTGACATAATTAAGGTTGCACTGGCATAGACAGCTGACAGATGGAGCCCCTGCATTCACTGCAGAGCTTCTTGGCATAAGTTGTTACGGAATTTCAAAGTAGTGTCAAATTTGACTAGGATTTCTGCAAATGTTTGATCCCAAACAAAACTGGTTCAAGCATAAATGCAGGGAGTGATTAGAAGTTGATCATATTTCAGACTTGTGACAGATTTAGGACCAAGGTGTGTTATGTTTGTATTGAGAAATTTCAGTGTTGAATAAAACCTAACTTTTCTTACACACCAACTTGCATGCTGACCTAGGGAATTCCTTTGGATGCCTGTGTTTGTTTCCACTAAAAATTCTGTAAGTACCCCTTGAAGGAGCACTTTACCCTTTCTTGGGACATCTCAAACTGAGGTATTTGTAGAGCAATTCAATGCTGCTTGTAAATATGCAAGAACTGCTTTAATAATAGACCTTTTGGGGAAGAGTGATAATAGTTTGATTTGTACACCCAATATCCTGCAGCTGTATGCTTTAACAAGCAGCTTCTAAACATATTCTCCATTGGTCTTCTGGAGAATCAATTTATTTAATATCCATACAAAGTCTTCATACATTACTAACTAAAATATCCTAATCCAGAAATTTTCACTACCTGATTATTGCTTTTTCTGACATAAATGTCAAACTTGTGTAAACCTTTCTGGAAAGCAATAAAGAACTTTCTGACCTGGACTTTATTGGTATCTGCACATTTCAGTAAAAGATAACTGTTTCCAGGTGTAACAGGTGAAAATTATTTGGTTTTCCTTCCTTATTTATTATATATGCTAATGTGCAACTCAGGACTAACAGTGACTTTTCCATAGGTGGAGAATGCCCAGCTAGCTGCAGCAAGAAACAGTGAGTTTGCCAGTGCTGCTCGGGAGGAGCTGATGGAAACACAGAAGAGAGTTGATACTCTGCTATCTCAAGTTAATCAATATCAAACCCAGGTTCTGTCATTATTTGTATAACCTTATAATTATTTTAATTTACTCTGAATTCAAAATACTCGTCTCTCCTCTCTCATCTTCACTTATGGTTTCGGTTTTTTTTTGTCCCCTCCCCTATATTTTAGAATGTTGCTTTGGAGAACAGAATAAAGGAGCTGCAGAATTTGCTGGATTATGATCGTGATCTCCATCGAAGGCGTATGGCTGAAAAGGAGGAAGAAATGGCACAAGCTCAGAAGCAGGCACAAGAACAGCTGGAAGAGTATGAGCATCTCTTAGATGTGAAACTGGCTCTAGACTTGGAAATAAATGCATACAGAAAGATGTTGGAAGGAGAGGAACAGAGGTAGGCTATGACAAGGTCTTCATTATGAGAACTTGCTTCATTCAAGATCTCTACACTAACTCTTTATCCTTCAGAATGTGGGGGAGGACAAGAAACAAACATCAAGCATGTCATTAATACAGTAATTCAGTTACTGAAGGAAGCATCATCTTGTGTAAGTTCTATTTATATCCCACATCTACCACATGGTATAGTAAGATGATGTAACTTCACAAATCCAGCTGATAAAATTGAAAGGTCCATTAAAGCATTCCTCAACTCTCTCAAAGTTTTGTGCTACATCTTGAAGAGCATTCAAGTTCCATGAATGAAGCTGGGAACTTGGATCAACTCATCTATGCAGATGTGGTATCTTTCATCCACAGTGAGAACATGAACTCTCACTACATGCTAAGAAGGATCAAAAAGTTAAAATTACTTTCACTGAAGATTGTGTCTGAGACTTCAAAGGAATATTTAGGGCAGTTGTGAATCTTCTTATTAATATAAGCTTGCTCTGAACTCTGGGGCTGTCTTCCAAACTTAACAAACCACTTAGCTACTCTTGCCAATAAAAGTAAAATTTTGTATTCAAGACCCCATGGAAAGCTTGGCTATAGGAAGATGTTAGGCTTGGATGTAGTGGGAGGGTAGGCATGAGAAGCAACAAAGCACATCAGATACTCAGGTGAATGTTATCTGACTCTATTCTAGGCTAAAGCTGTCACCCAGTCCATCTTCACACAGCACAGCAACTCAAGCAGCAAGTCAAGGTCGACGATTCCTGCATGGGAAGAAAAGGAAAATCAAAGAAACCAAAAAGAAGGAGCATAGTGCTGCATTTAAGACTATTCAGCATGTTTCAGCTACTGGAAATATATCTATTGAAGAGATTGATGCAGATGGGAAATTTGTCCGGCTTAAAAACCACTCTGATGAGGTATTTCCGTTTGCAAGTCTGCATTTCAGTGTCTGACTGCTGTTAGCTTAGTGCCAGACTAGAGACTGACCTTTTGGTACTGCAGGTGCTCTGCTCCCAGGGCTGTCTGGGAGGTGCTTTTGGGTGGAGGTGCAGGGGACTCTATATGCAGAAATCAAACACCTTCAGCTGTTTGTCGTCAGATTCAGGCTAGCAGCACCAGAAGTACTACTTACCCTTGATAAACTAAATAGGGTGCTCTAGTAAATTGGATAAAGATGGCATTAGTTGAAAATACTTAAAACATCTAAAAGGTTGAATAGAGTTGGTGATATCTAATCTATAGCAAAGGGTTTGTCTGGCCAATTAGGTGATTCTTCCACTAGTTTTGTTTGCAAATCCAGAGCTATTAGAATTCATCATCAGGATTTCAAAACATATGGCTCGTAGTTTAGCCATTTCAGCCTGAAATACAGAATGACCCATGAAGTTTTAAGGTATATGTATATATATAGTTGGTAGGTGGCCATAGCAAACTTCATGTATCAGAATCTCCCTGATAAAGAGCATCATGACCCTCCTGTTAATGTAAAGTAAGAATAAGTGTGGCTTAATTTGACTTAGATTATTCCTGAAGTATAGGGAGAAAACATAGGGAGGCTTTAATGGAAATGTGGCTGCTTCTTCAAAATTGTTAAATACTTGTATCCTACATGAGTAGGATTATAACTGGCCCGTGAGTCTGTAAAGAACCTTGTGTTTGAGTTATGTGGTGTTGGTCTGTAATGCTGAGAGAAATTTATTGTCCCACAGGATCAACCTCTACATGGCTGGGTGTTGAGACGACGTATTGGAAGTGTGGCAGATGTTACTTACAAGTTTCCTTCACGATTCACTCTTCAGGCAGGACAAGAAGTTACAGTAGGTATTGGGTTTGTAAAACTTCCTCAAAGCTCTGTTCTTATGTTAGCTGTCAGTAGAGATTCCTGTAATATGGAAAACTAAATAGATACTCCAAGTGTTTAGAAAACTAAAGCTCTTATTTTATGTGGAGATAGATATGGGGAAAATCCTTGAAGCAATCTGATCTGAAATGCTAATTACATTTCCTTTAAAGCTTGGACTGAACTTGGATCATCCTAGACTGGAGTGTGCTCTAATTGTAAACAGAATCATTGTATTCTAGTTTTTCTTAGGGTTTTGCATACTCCTGTGACTTGACAGGAATTGTGCAGCGACTCACACTCTTGCTAAAAGCTTTAGTCCACTCCAGATCAGCAATGCTGAGCTCACGATTTATAGTACCAAGTGAAATACTAGCTCTAAAATCATGCTCTAAGTACATGTAGATGGTGATCAAAGAGCTGAACTCTACACTTGCTACTCTAAAAGGTGGAGGAGTTTGTTCAACAGAACTGTGAGTGACCCCAGGTGAGAGGCTCTTGCACACACAAATTGCTGCCCTGAGCATGTCTGTGACAGTGGCTTGGCTCTGTGACTCAAATGTTCTGTATGGCCAACCAGGGCTACCTCTACATTGGATGGGAGTTGTTAACAGCTTTTGCTGCTCTGTTTTACAGTCTTCAGCTAGAAAAACCTTTACCACCATTCTTGGTAGTCCTGAAGAAAACTAACTTGTCAGGGATTGCAGTGCCTCAGTCTCTCCTACTAGATGTCTTTGGTACTAAAATACTTAATAATTATATATGTTAGACTGAATTGTAATTTAACTACATAAAAGATTCTTCAGAAGCTCACTGTAAATCTGTTGCAGATCTGGGGTGCAGCTGCTGGTGTAAGCCCTGGTCCTAGTGATCTGGTCTGGAAGTCTCAGAAGTCTTGGGGAACAGGGGATAATATTGGTGTTACACTCATCACAGATGATGGTGAGGTAAGTGACGTAATAAAACACTTCTACTGTCCTAATGCTCAACTTGTTTGTACTTAATTCCTGAGGGGTCTTAGTGGCAATTCAATTATATTTTAGGAACTCGCAGAGAGGAAGATAATGCTTGTACCCAGAGAAGAAAGTGAGCAGGATGATGATTATGAAGAAATAACTGGAAGTGAAGTAGAGTTTGCATCTCAGGTAAGCTGCCTGAAGTTTAAATATGTGCTGTCAGCAGAGTCAATGGCCATTTCTTTTCCTTACTAAATGAAAATACTGCTTCAAGTACTCTTCATATCCCGCAACTCTTAATGTTTTTCTTGATGTCAGACATAAAGAAGAAGAAAAAAGAAATGTTGTTTGGTTTCATGATAGTGGTTGGTTCCTGTGAGCATCCTTAAGCAGGTGAGATGGTGAGAATCATGCTTGTCACCGCATAGAAAACTTGCTTCATCAGTAGTGCTGCGGTCTCTTGTCCCACGTAGGATGTAGCTTGCATGGCTTTGCATCAGAAATGCACCTGAAATTTTGCTTATTCTCTGAGTATGATCAAACAGTAGCATTAATTATTTGATATCTTATTACTGACACACTGAAAATACAACCTTTGTTTCATCTAAATATCTGCCTGTGAATTAAAGCTGTTCTCCCAAGAAAGGAACACAAACACTAGCTACTTCTGTAGTTGACTTGACACTGGCTTGCTTTTAAGATGATTTCAGTGTGAACTTAAGGTCAATATACTTGCAAACCTTTGGGTACAAACTTGCATGGTGTAATATCCCATGCAAGACTATCCAGTCCCTTCAAATGGCTTTTGACTGACCATAATACAAGTCTGAACTGATGCATTTTGGATGCTCCTACTGTACTTTGATATACTATTAGCTATTTTTAATTGCTGACATAGTTTAAACCAACTAATATGAGGGCTTTAAGTTGGTCCTAACTAAACAGTTACAACTGTACTTGACTCCAGTTGGTTTGTGTCTTGACCTGAAACAGTACTATGGTACAAACTCCAAAGCCTGAGAGAAAGGGGATGCTTAGCTAAAAACTCTCTTTCCTGCTGACAAATGTTAAGCTACCACAGCTCTTCCTAAAACTGATCCTACACAGTTACAAGGAGGAGTCACATCTTACTGCACTAGATTAAAGCTCCCACTACCGTTTCCTAGATATTTTCATAATGTATGTCTGAAAACTAACTTAAAAGTTCCTTAGTACTGTCTTTCTGAAAAAAACATACCTAAACAGCCAGTTACTGCCTGCTGGTTTATTTTTTTGTCCTTTCAAACAGAAAATTGGAATAAATATCTATTAGTACAATACCATGTGGCTTAAAGGATCTCTATCAGTCTCCTGACTTTCATGCACATTCTTGTAATATTTTCAGTCTCACTGAAGGATGGTGAGACCCTGTTAAATAGGCTATTGAGAAGGTCTATAGTGCTGTTCTGCCCTTTGGGCTCTTAGTGATTCAAGCTTCTTTTCATACTCAGAGTAGGGCCTCTCCTGAAGGGTGGCTTCTTTTTATTTTAAAATCTGTTTTTTGAGTTCTCTTATATGACTTGTTTAATAAACAGTGATGGAAAGCAAAAGTAACTTTTTTCCTTACACTTCTAATCTGTTTTATCAGCAACTTTACAATAGAGTTGTGTGCCATTTATGGTAAGAATCAATTCTAATACTTCCAATCAAACTTCAATGTCATTCCTGTTTGCTGAATTCCTGTTAAACTTTTGACATTAGTACCTGTATGCTTCTGCTGCCTTGGTAGTGCTGAAATGGCTGCTTTGTAAACAGAAGTTAACTTGCTGCATGCAGTAAAATAATGGGAAGGAAGCATGCTGTGCTTTAACAGAAGGCAGCATTTCCACATTTTGCTTCTGCTGTTACCATCCTAACGAGGGCAGCACGTATCTGCATGCCTCTGAGGTTCTGATGCTTGGGAAGTGAGGTAGTGATGGGCAGTTTGACAGCCTTTCATTAAGGAAGGCACAGGTTTGTGTATTGCATGGACTGAAAGACTTGTGTAGTACAGTTCATGTACTGCCTCTTGAAAATCTGCTTTGCTTCATTAACAAGGAACTAAATCTACTAAGTGCTAAAAAGCCTACCTGCCTATATGAGGAGCAAGTAGATAACCAGCAAGAAATATTGTTTGTACACATGCTAATTAGTCTAATGTTTTCATGTTTTTCTCTCTGCAGCAAAATGAAGATCCCAGCTGTTCTGTCATGTAATGTGGACAATCATCTTAAAACACCCCTCAGTCCCAGGTGACACAGACTGTGTATGTGTTGACATCTTCTGTAATATCTGGAACTTGGCATTCTCATAGTCCATCTGATGTCTTTGTAAGAAGCATTGTCCATAACATGATGGAATTTCCTACCTTCTGATACTGGACCTTGGCCTTGGATTCACTGGTACAAAGAGCAGTAGAATACAAACAAGCTCCGTGGGAAGTTATTTTTATTTTTACTTTTACACAAACATCTGGTTTCTGTGACCTGCTGAAACAGAGGAGGGTACAGAGTTTACAAAGCTTCTAAACATGTGCCCTAAAAGGATGTTAAATACTTGACCATGAACATGAGGCTGCCTCAATGTTCTCAATATTCTGACAGGGTGTTCTCCAAAGGTAACTTCTCTTTCCAGCCTGAGTGGGAAACATGGGACTGATCACACCCTTGCACCTCGAGCCAGTCTGAAGTAAAACACTGTCCAGAAGAGGGATGAGTGTCTGAAATGTTTCCCACTCAGATCCTCATGCAGAAATACATAAAACTGGTCTGGATCACTTCCTAGAGCGAAACACTTTAGAATTGTTACAAGTTGTAAAAAATATTCCTGCCTGTTATTAAATGTACTGTTTCTGTAGTTTAGCACCTGGAAGTCCCCAATTCAGTATTGTATATTCTGAGATAATAGTGTATCACAGCAGAGCTGTGCCAGCCTTAACTTGGAAAAATGTATCCTAGAAATGTGAAAAAAGCATCTCATTCTGACAGAGCAGGTACTGTGACCAGTGCTGCTGGCACTGTTTGATTGGTCCCAACAGCTTTCTAGGGGGCTAAAGAGAAAAATATTCTAGTCAAAAATCAAAACCAGAAAGCTGCAGCTGTAGTGAAAAACACATCCACCTCCCTGCTCTTGGAGCCCTTATGGCAGGCTGCAGCTGTGTATGTCTAAGGGGACAGCTGGGGGAAAACTGGTTCTGGGCCAGTGTGCAGCTCCTGTCACTCTGTGCTCCGTGGGAAGCCTGTCCCAGGAGGGGACAGTCAGCCTCGGGGGCACTGCAGTCACTCTTATCTCTCCACCCAACTGCTCCCCTGCTGGCCCTGGGGGAAAGGAAGGGCTTTGAGCCATGTGAGTCAACTCCCACCTGAGAGCAGGAGGGGAGCAGCTGAGCCTGCAGATTTCTCTCAATGCTGGAATAGTGTTTTGACTGTCTTTTAACTTGCCAAAGTGTTCAGTTCCAAGTTCAAGACCTGCTTTGTGTTAGGATGCAGGTGGTAAGGTAAGGTTTTTCTTATGCTAGCTCAAACTCTTACATTCTACTCATTACATTCTAATTTTGAGACATCAAGGGTAGATGCTGGCTTAAGACTTGGGTTTTAGCAGATCCAAATCCTTGTTCCACCTCAAACAATAGAAATAGCTGCTGCTCTAACTTTGCTGTATTTATCTTCATTTCTTAAAACTTTTTTAACTATTAAAGGTATTTTTCATGTATATAAAAGCAGTCTTGGATTTAAATATTTGCAGATTAAATAATAAAGTTCTATCTGTTCATTGATTTCTGTTGAGTGGTTCAAAAGGCTTTGAAGTAATAAAACTTGTGATTTTAGAGACTGCAGAGTGAAGAAACCTTCAGCAATGCACTATGCTCTCTCTCTTACATTTACCACTTACTTCAACTAGAGCTGAACTGCTATGAGGTTAAGAGGAATCTTCAGTAGACAGCTTGCCTCTAAAGAATTCAGCTCTCTTCTCACCAATCTGTCTTGTATGGAGAGCAAGTGGCAAAAGACTACATGTTCCTCCAGGGCTGCTCACTTTATTTGGTCACTACTACTTCACTAAGCACAGCAAGAGATGGTAAACAGAAAAACAAAGTGATTCTATCTTCATTTGGATAAGTACTTCTGATACCAGAATTCTTCCTTAACTTTGAGGCTTTTCTGGTATATTTTTAGTTATTACATGTCTTTCCATCACCACCTATTCTTCCCTTTCTCCTCATTTCCATCCCTTTCAACTAAATGTAAGAAATAGAAATGTATTGACTTTCCATTTGTGTGCAGCAAGCACCAGTGCTACTCACCCCCTTTCTCTCACTGGAGTTCTATACAAAGCCTGTGGAACTAGGAGCAGTTTGTACTTAGTTCCAAGGAATCTCTCTTTTCCTTCTGCTAGAAAAAGATGTTAGCAGACAAAAATGCTAAACAAGCAATAGAGAAGTAGCAAGGCTACTAAAATTGCAGTGCAGAGGTGTCATAAAACTAATACTTTCTTTACTCGTGTATTTTTTAACTCAGCGTTGTTTTTGTCACTGAAAGCTGATCTATTCAGCACAAGTAGCCACCTGCTCAAACAAGTTCCAGAACCATCAGTACAGAAGCAGCAACCACTGTTCTTATCCCACAGAAATATTTATTCAGTTTGATCAGTAAATTATACCAATTTTCAATGCTGAGAACTTGTACTTAGTACAACATCATCTTAATATTGACAACAACCACTTTGCCTTTTGTCAACATACAATGCAAAAGATGAATTAACTTGTTCACAATAAATTACAGTGTGATAGATGAAAACAGCTCAATGACATCAGTAACTTAGGAACTGGTTACAGTTAGCTTCACTAACAGTATCTTTTAAATGGTTTTCAATAGTAAAATCATTGCAGCCAAAGATAAAAAATAATCCACATACAATAATAGCAAGGAAATGCATTTTTGGAGCAACAGTGAGCTACCAGTAAACACTTCATACAGTGATCTTCAAGGCACAAAGCAAAAAAACTGGGTATGGGTTTTTTTGCAGGTTGACAAATCAGGGAAGGTGAAATTTTTTTGAATATAAAATAAATACATTTTAAAAAGACGCATACAAAAGTCAGTAAGTCAGTCAAATAGCAAGGCTTTCACAGAATGCCACACTGACAGAACATTTGTGAATCCATTTCAGTCATGAAATCATGTTCACAGCTCGAATGACACAATCACTGAGGCAAGGGAACTATCACTTCAACATAATTAATGGGGAAGAAGCCAGACTCTCCACTTAACATCCCCTCATACCAATTCTCATCAATCTGATTGGTCAAAGTTATGATGTCCCCTTCCTTAAACCCAAGCTCGCCTTCATTTTCTGGCTCAAAGTCATAGAGAGCTTGGCAGCAAGGCTGATCCATGTGCACTGAAGAACCTGCACCAGTGACAGAAAAAACAGCATTAATTGAGCTTCACAGCATCCCACCAGCCACTAAGCACAAAACAAGGGGTCAAAAATGTAGCCCTGCTGTCATGTCAACAGCAGCAGCTTTTCCCATTGCTTTTATTCCTTAACATCTGGTGCTTCTACATATAAAATACAAGATCAGTAATAATAAATTTAAAGCATAATTGTTTGTCCCTTAAGTTCAGATGCTACTCCTCTTTCATTCCTAGTTGCCTTCCCTCTCAAAAGGATGTTTATCTCCAGCTGAGGATTAACCAGTTGTCAAAACCCATGTGCTCTCTGTGGAGCAGCTGCCAGAGGAATGGGAAGGGCAGGAGCTGAGGAAGCAGAAGAGTCAACAGGGGAAATGACAAGGAACCTTTGAACAAATGGCCCTGCAGTGCACTGATCCTGTGGGAATACCTACCAGGGGGCAGGGGCTCCTGCTCTGTCCTACAAACACAGCCCTGAGCCTGAGGCAGACACTTGGATTCTCACACCACATGTGCCTTGGCAGGAGTGAGGCTTCCACCCTCACCTGAGCATTGACAGTTCTGGGTTACTGCTCCCTGAGCTCGTGTGCTCCAGTCCTTTATTTTACACATTCTCCATCTGAACTAAGGCAAAGGCTATGGTAGGAGCAAAGGCATCTGACAAATTATTTTAGGGATGAAAACAGTTTCCTGATACAGTATCTGGCTGTCCTTGTGGTTTGCATTGTTTATCCTAAAAAGATCTTAATTCCAAATCATCCTTACACATTAAAAAAAAAAAGTTAACCTTGTTAATGCGGTAAATACCTTTTTAAAAGATATTCTCATGGAGGATTACTAATTAGCTTGGATTTATGGTACCAGTGTATATGTAACATTCGTATTTATGAGTAATTACAATATATTTTATTAGAATAATTTATGTTCAAGTTGTAAAGCTCAACTGTGGTCAAGGACTAGCCCATGGTTCAACTGTAGTTCAGACATAACAGATTTTTTAACAACATATGTAATGGATCCAAGTAAAGTCTGGTAATTTGAAATACATTTCTAAATGAAGAATAGGAGAAAAGACTTAATGCTGGTGCCTTATAAAGAGGAGTACCACACTTTATAGCATGACACCTCTAAACACTAGTACTTGAATTATTCAGGTTCTCTCACTGGGAACATTGCAGCAATACTCAAATATTCCAGTCTTGACTCTCCCAGCTATCATTTTTTACTGGGTAAACCTGCATGCAATTGGTAATGCAATACAGATATAACAGCTAAAATGACAAAAATGCATTTTAACCTTTTAATCATGGTAATGCATAGGAAACTATTGAAAAAGTAACTGCTCAGGCATTTTCTAGATAAAGGAATTAGGAGAAGTCTCTAAAGGAAATCAGCTAAGAACCAGTGGTGATCACTCAGTGAGAACAAGAGGTGAAATCATCTTTTTAATTGACAATAATATTATTGGGGGCAATATCTGGTGTTAAAACTGGACTCTTTTGTGGGTATATTTTACTCTTGATAGCAACAGAAGAGAGCTTTTATTTATAACAGTGGAAGAGAAGTACCAACAGAGACTAAGCAAACCTTCCCGGAGCAGCACTGTCACAAGGCCAGATTCATCCTCTCCCTGTGGAAGGCTCAGTGCAGTGACAAAGTCCTTCAAGAACCAACTAAATTAGAGCTACTCTAATGCACTGGTACAGGTAAAAGCTTGGTTGTCATGTATTTGCTGAAGGACTCCAAGCAGAAAAAGAGATGACGAGCCAGTTGCCCAGCAAAAATGGACTTACCATGTTTAAAACCAAAAATGGACTGATTGTGTTTAAAAATAGCTGCGTTATTTTCAGCCTGTGCCAAGGTAGAACTGGTACCAGCTCTCCAGAACTGTCAACAGCAGAAGGCAGCGACTGCAGTAATTGACAGAGTTCCTCGCCTTCACCACCTGCTCTGATGGGGCTAATTTGTTACTGCAAGCCAGTTAATTTCTGACAGTGAGGTACCTGATCAGACATGGAGCACATTTGGTTCATTTTAAGCTCCAAAGAACTGCAAAGAAACGTCTGGCAGCCTGGAAAGGTTTTTAAATAATGGCCACAGCCAGCACAACCGGTTTCACTCCAGGCTGCAGGATCACTCAAAGTCTTCATTAGAGTCAGGCAGCTGCTGCTACTGTATAATCCAAAGAGACAAAGCTTCCCTGACAAAGGTAAGGGGGCAGCACTGCCTGACAGTCTGCAACACACACTGCTTAACATCACAGAACTGCTGGCACCACTCCAGCCTTTTGCTGTCTACTTGCACAAACGTTGCAGAAGTTTCAGCTAAATAAATTGCACTCTTCTATTCCTGCCAACAGGGTTTATGTTAATTTGCAACTCCATATGCACCTCCTTTATTCCTCTAGTTTACTTCCCCGTCACAGTCAAAAAAGAACTGTCATTAATTTCCAGACCACTCAGATTTGGACAGCACAAAATCAGTGTAAGCAAGAAGCTGTCTGTGACTCCTGGAGTGTTACAGGATGAAACCAAAATGCCATTCAATGATGGTTTGGGGTTTTTGTTTGTTTTCCCCAAAGCAAGGCTATTACTGCCTGTACCTGCATCTACTCTGCATTCTATACCATGCTGTATACATCAGGTAGCAAGACTGTACTTTAATAATCACAAACTGGAAGCTTGCTAAGATAATTAGTCCCTGTCTCTCTCATAGCTGGAGTAAACACTTAGATGCTTATGTTAAATTCCAGCATGTGGCAGCCAGATCCATATATTTCATATCACAGTCAAAGCTGACAAACAAACTGAAAGGCATGATGTAATACAGCAATTAAAGAGTTCTAAAATGAGCCAGATGATGCTCACAGCTGCAGCTCATTAATGAGGATAACAATGAATTAGAACTAGTTTTTTTATCTGCATTTACTTGAAGCAGCCAAATAACTCACAACAACATAAAAATTAAGTTTATGTGAATCTAGCCCTGCAAATGTGTGCGAGTCATAAGTAGTAAATAATCCTCACATGTTAGAGACTATACAAAGGAAAATGCTATTTCTGCTCCAATAAGCTGATGGTTGAAAAACTATTGTGGAACATGGGAAAAGTAATTTCCATGTTCAGAACTGTACCATGGCAGTTGTGCTGAATGTGTCACATCTTGCTTTGAACTCTCCTGCAGATCTTCATGGGTTTGCTGAATATCAAGACTACTTAGTACTTACCCTGAGGGAGAGTATCAGAGCAATTAAAGACCTGTATTTAGATAGGGTCAACAGGGAAGCAGGGAAAATGAAGCATGGAAGTACTTGTTTGTGTAGGATAGTGAAAAACAAAAAGAAGATGATTATAATGCTATCTCCCCATCTCATGGAGACTTGAAGACATTTAGCAGTTTTGCTTAGAACTGCCTGGTTCTCATTTCTCAATCACAGATCATAAAAAATTGAATCTGTTTCATGATTCTGATTTTAAAAAGGGACAGAAAGGTTTTCCCATTTATGAGCAGGGCATACTGAGCCTACTGCAGTTCACAGAAATCCATATGGACAATGTTTGAGTAGGAATAGGAAAACAAAAGAGAGTGAACAGTGATTTCAGTGATGATTTGTACCTGCTGGGGAGGTAAGCACAGCATCCACAGCTTCTTCAGGAGAAAAAAAAACACAAGCATACACAACCTTTCTTATCTTATTAGCAACACTTCAGTATGGCAACAATTATTCCTATTTCTCCTCTTCATCTCTTTTCTGGTGGTTTTATTTCTTTTCCATTCTGACAGCACTAAACAAGTGAAGCAGTGACAACCCCTCATTTAGTGATATGCAAACAGTTGGTGCAACAGTCCATGAAAGGAGGCGGTGAGTGGAAGTGCCTCACTCCTTCCCTATCTTGAACTAGTGTGGTCATTTATTTTCCAGTTTTCACTGGATTTCAGTTCATTAAAACTGCAATTTTTCTTTAACTAAGTGGGCTGGAAGCAACCTGGAGAAGTCATCATCTGTCTTTCTCCTAAAGGCAGGACTGATTATCCTTGAAGGAAATCTTGCAACAACTGCTGGATGGCAATGAAAAACCACTGTAATGTGGTTTCACACACTAGTTTATATACAAATGCTGAATCTGAATCTCCTTTCTCCCCTGCACTTGCAAAACAAGCAAAAAAAAAATCCTTTATAACTTGGTAAGTATGATAGGGCCAAAAATTTTTATGGTGATTTTTAATAAATGTGCTATGTTTTCGTTACTTTCATCCAGATGTGCTGTGAAAATACCAAGGAGGTTCCTGATCCCTGCAAACATCTCCAGTGCTTTGGATGAAATGTGTCCTTGTGTCAGGAACAACTGGTGTGACCTGAGAGAAATGTGCAGAGGGGGTTGTCTCCCTCCATCCCACATTTGACAGCAACACAAAAACTCATCTTAGCATTCAGGCAGCACAAGGAGCTTCAAACAAACCAAGGAATCAGATCTTGCTGGGTGAATTTTTGCTGCCAAACTGCTGCAAATCCCCTTCAGTATGGATTGTATAATGGTTTGCTCTTGCAGCACAGTGCAAGAAAATTAAAGACATTAGAAGGAGCATGAAGTTACAGCTCCAAGCTTTATTCTTTCACTTTTAGTTCTCTCATTTCTCTCCAAATAACCTTTAAAAAGGAACAAGACTGGAGGGAAGAAGAAATTGGAGAATTAGAAGAAAAAAAACCAAACCAACAAACCTTCAGGAAAAGATCCTAGATGTCATGCCAAGTACAGAAAGGAACCTTTGGCTTACTACTTCTCTTATTTTCCTTTCAAATAATGTTTATAGAAAAATCTCAGACTTTTTCATTCTCTTTTATTTGCATATTGTCATTTGGGTTTTGTTTGGGGTTTTTTGTTTGTTTGGAGGTTTTATTGGTTTAGTTTTTTAACTGGGCTCATCTCATCATACAATGTAGTTATTAAGGAGATAGGGCAAAATAATTTTATTCATGAGATGAGGAAGAGCTATTTCAGTGAGCAGTGTAACATTACTGACTGTTACTATTCACACAACTTTAAAAAGTTGACTTTTTTGTGAAATCAGGGCCTAATCAAAGGAAAGGGTCCTAAGCCCCCACCAACAGGTATCTGAAGTACTTCAGCTCATTAATGCACAGATTTCAGTGCATAATTTAGGGGACAGTAAAGTTAGAAGATGCTAAAACCACTAATAGTGAGAGTCATCTCGCTGAATTTTACATAGCTAATAATTGAGGTCCTGTACACATCATTTATGCTCTGAAACTGTGGAGAAAAATTAGCACCTGGAGATACTCCAGACTGTGATCAAACACACCCACTGTCTTTGCAAAAAATGAACTGTTTTCTGCAAGTGCCTCTCCCTCTCTCTCTTCCCACCCTCAGTGGCAATTCAGAGACCTAAAAGACCAAGGAGAATGCCACACCTAAATTTCAGATGGGTGAGAGTCTGTTGAGAGGAACTCTGCTTCACAATTCTGTGTTGCAATCTGGGAAACAATCTGGAGTCAGATGTACAGATACTGATGCCTGATGGATCCACGGTTTTTGTGGTACAAGAAATACCTCAAGCAAAAATCTAGCAAAACATCTAGAGACACATTAATTCTGTGGTGACAGACTCACCTGATGATTTTATGGAAGAACTATAGGCAATCCCATTGTGCTGCTGATTATCACCAATTTCCAGAGTTGTAGTTATTACAGGCTTTGGCTTAAATTCACGCTTAGGCCGACTAGATGCTACATTTATTCTGTAACACAGAGAAGAGCAGCAAGAGATTTATTTAGGAAGAAAGAAGGAAGCAATAGTTACAGAACTTAAGCTCAGGTTAAGTGCTTTGCTGTTTGAAAGGTGGAGTAAGAAAATCTGCTGGTTTTGGTTGTAGGCTTCTATTGGTTGGTTTGTGTTTTGGTTTTATGGCATGGGTTTTTTGATTGGTTGGTTTGTTTTGGGTTTTTTTGGGGGAACAGTGTGTGTTGTTATTAAAAGCTGCTCAATTCTCATGCAATACTTGAATTCCAACAAGTATTTAATTTATTTAATACTTTGGTCCTGATGACAAAAGCATAAAGCTTAATAGCCTGAGTTTGAGAAGTGATGAGCACCCACAGCTGTCACCGAGTTCAGCACAAGTTGCAGAAATGAGCTCTCTGGAAAGCTCAACTGCAAATGACATATGGAAAAACACATCCAGGACAGAGACCCAGGGCCTGCATCTCACACATGGCCTTTTTATTAGAGAAAAAAATATTTAGCCAGCAAAACTGGCTAGCACCTCTTGCTGTGTGTGCCCCAGCTGAGAGCTTCTTGTCTCCCTGGCCCCTCCAGCTGAGATGGTGCAGGGTGTCTGCAGACACAGCTGCCCTCATGCCCATCATGCTCACAGCTGCCATGGCCACCCTGAGATGAAAGCCCCAAGCAGTTTTCTTGACTCTGCCTACACCACAGTGACACTCTGGCCTCTGGTTCTCGGAGTGACACATTCATGACAGCAGCTTTTCTCCCTTTTCTCAGGCTGACACGAAGTGCTTGGGCCTTTCATACGTGTGCTACAGCACAGCTCTGTTCCTGGCCAGCTGGCTGGTTCCTTACTGTGCTGCAGAACTTTGTTATACCCCTTAATCTCAATAAAAATAGGCCAACTTCCAAGCAAATCCTCCAAAACACAACTCCAAGTATGCAAGTTGAAATAAACCTCTAAACAAAGGGAGGCTGTCCCCGTTAACCTCCACAGATGGGAGAGACTCTGCACACACTCAGCGCTCCCTGGGCAGATGCTGTGTTACATTAAAGTCTCCCAGCACAGCAAGAAGCTGCCAGGTGGCAGGGGTTTAAAGGCAGGGAGCTCAGTCTGGCACCAAGCACAGCAAACGTGCATCTGGGAGGTGGTGCTACAAGATCTCTTGCTTCAGTGACTTTCCAACGTTGTGAACCAAAAGGGGTCCAACATTTTCTGAGGGGTTCCGTCTTACCGGTTTTGCAGCTTGCTCTGCAGATCCTCCAAAATTTCTGTGGATTGTTTATGGTAATCTAGTGCTGCTTCTACAAACACAGCCAACTGGCTGACTTGTTCCACCTGAAAGACAGAGAGGAAAATAGTTGTAAGGGCACTGCAGTACATTCAGCAGAAGGATAAACAAACAGATCATTTAAAACAGACCTGGTATCTCAAAAGACCACAGCACCTCGTAGAGGTTATTGGAAAAGAGCACATGTGAGTCTATCACAGAAACTGCCAGTTGGAAACTGAACAAAACTGAGGTGTAACTTCTAGTTCACTAACCCAGGGCTGGGTCCTTGAGTCATTTCCTTTCACAATGTGCAAATCCCTTCTACTTTCAACTTCCAAGCCAGCTGTCTGTCAACACCCAAGCCCAAAACATTTAATAGGACATGACCCCTTAGCAGGTGAAAGTGGAGCTTTTCTGATCAATGCTGGAAAAAATTACACTGTGACAGCACTTATGACTCAGACCCATTAGTGTTTATTATCAATGTTTACAAAGTGCAGTTCTGAAATGATCTGGACTTACCTCACTAGATGGCAGCATTTATAAACTGATAAATGAAACATGATTTATCTACTTAGATTTAAAACATATTAGCCAATCATTCAAAAATATAAATAGTGAGGAAAGGGACAATGTGAAGGAGAAAGAAAAAACAAAATATTTTTATTCATGAGGTAACAATCTCATTCCCCTAACACAAGCTGAAAAGTTCAAGCTGTATGGGATATGGAGCAGTAACAGATATTTGTCTTCTTCAAGACAATGTTAAGAAGACAGACCCCAAGAAGTCTGACATCTTTCCATTCCATCATGATGTCTTCAGACATTGGATCATAAGAAAATATCTGAGTAAACTTTCTACAAATGTTTTATGGACCCATGGCAGTTTTGTATTATACTTTGTCTGCTTTTACTCAGTTAAAAAGATCATTAAAAATTCTGCCAGAACTCCAAGAGAGCCAAACACTGTCACATAGCACAAAGAAATGAAATGCACAGAACCAAATCAACAGCTGATACAACCCCATCATAGTCAGAAGAGAGTAATATAAACAGCTGAGGACAACAGACAAAGTGCCTGGGGTTTGGATGTGTGATCAGAGAAAATGGATAAAGGACTGTCCAAACAAGGCGACTAAGAGCCTGGAGAAATATGGACCTGTGGATTAGGAGAAGAGAGAGAGAAAGAGAGACTGGGAAAGAGCCAGAGAAACTTGAGGGACTAAAAGCTACTGAGGAAGATGAACCTGGGCCTGGCTGTGTGGGAATGGCAGGAAGATGCATCTGATAAGAAGTGCACGCAACAGTGGCGATGTGGGAGGTCTGGAACTGGCTGTGCACAATCCTGAGAAAGGTGGGGATCAGGACTGAGCCTGGGAAAGGCACCTGGCAAAATGGCTGGGAACCAGAGCTCAGGGAACAGACTTCAGGCAAGAAGACCAAGAGAGGGAGACTTGGGGAACTGGAAACGATCAGAAGGAAGTGATTGCAGTTAAGATCTCTGCAAACACAATGAGACCATTTGGGGTTAGACAACAAGGCTGTAATGAGAAGTTTCAGAAGGACGGACAGATTGGGTCCACAAAAATGAAAGGGGAAGAGCACAGAGTTTTCTTTTAACAGAACAATAGGAAATAGATACAGAAAAAACTTCAGAGGATATCCAGTTCACCCCACCCCAAAGGCAGAATTACTTATACTAGAATGCATAACTCATCTTGTTTTCTAGTGGCTGAGCTAAACCAGCTGAATTCTTGAACTCTTTTACCCTCAGTTTGGTGCTCTGACTAACGATAAACAGTACCTGAAACATTTCTTCGCTGCCCATGTCAGACAGAATTATAAAACACACATCCACTGCAACCAGGCAACAGGTAGAGCCTACAGTGGAACAGTGCTGAAATTGTTGGTAGAGCATGTTCCAGCTTTTGCTGCCCTCATTAACTTACACTAGCAAAACAGCAAGAGGCTGAAGTGCCTTACACTATACACTGCTGTAACAAACGTGTCCCACTTACAAACAGTTCAGGAGCTACAGGCTGGTTTAGAATTGGGTGTGCATAGAGAGAGAAGTTGTTTGCAGTTAAATATTCCCACTTCACAGCTCCTCACTATTGCAGTTTGCCCACAGAAGAGAGCACACTTTTTACTTTGTGTGTTTTATGTGATGCTGCATCTACAGGAGAAGAGAAAACTTTGGAATAGGCCCAAATACGTCCAGCTCTCTTTTCCTACAGTTCCATGATTATGCAGGAGAAAGCACATCCTGCTATTCCTCTGTGAGTGGACAGAAGAGAGGATTATCCTGAACGGCCACAGCTGCTCCTTATTTAGATGTAATTTCATGATGGACTTGGACTCTGAGCCAAAGCCCACATACCTGGGCCCAAGCCACAAACACTCCATGGACTTTGCAGCGCCAAAGAGTAATAGTAATGATTTTTTGAGTTAAAATCATTCAGAGACTCCATATCAGCAGTGAAGTTTTGACTGTAAGTGAGCTAAAATTCAGAAAGCTCAGAGGGTACATGCCCTTGGCTTACACTTTCAGCAGCAGGTTTTGACAATACCAATTTCCCAGCCTTCACCCTCTCACTGACCAAACTGCATTTTACTCTCAGATAGTCCCTACTTGAGACCTCTGTGGCCATCTTGTCTGAGTCACTGTATCTCCAGAAGAAATCCCTGAGTTCTTGAGTCCTCCCATTCTCTGCTGTGCATTATGTTCTTCTCTGACAGGGGGATTTAAAAGAAGGAAGAGGCAGAGTTTCTGCTTTCAGACCTTACCTCCTGTGAAGGACAGGACTGGCTTTAACAATCCCACATATTTGCCCCTTCAGGATGTACTGCAGCAAACAAAGATGCAGCACAGACTTACATCATTTTCTAAGAAATTGAACATGCTTCTTTCAGCCAGTTCCTTTGACTCTTCAAATTTTTCTACTGCTTGTTTAACTTCTTCATCCGGTATCTTTCCAAAACGCTTCTTTTTATAATCATAATCCAAGCGGCGCCCTTCCAGTTTCTTCAAGTGGTGCTAAAAGAGACATAACATTTATGAGAAGGACCAAATGGGACATGCCCAAACACACTGTGATCTAAGCAAATATCAGTGATGAATGCAAATATATGCAGACTTAAAGAAATACAAGGCTCAGAGACTTCTACAGTCCATCCCTTTGACCCAAGGCAGCACCAGGCAAGTGTAGGGCCACATACATGAATGAAACTTTAAATAAGGGGCCCTTTGGTAGCACTTGGGGTACTGGCAGCCTTGATTTGCCTATCTCAGACATCCACCTCATGGACTTCACTAAATGTGCAACAGTACAGATTCTGAGCTGCTGAGAGAAGCAGGATCCAAACTAAATATTTGTGTGTCACCACATTCTACATGTAATTCAATTTTACGTCTTGAATTATCTGCAATATGACAACTAAAAGTTAAAAGGGTTATATTCCCCTCATAAAGCACTGCTCCAACAAATCTTGTATTCTTGCTGCCCTTGTTAGGTATCAACCTGACTCTTCTATCTGATAAAACTAAACAAGCTTTTCTGTTGCCAAAAATCCTGGGACTGACACTCACAGAATGGACGCAAAGTGACAGTACAAAATGCTCATTAAAGCTAACATCAAACAATTTCCTTTCAGCAGAGGAACACAACTGAAAACAGCTATGCTTCAAAGGAGACAGCTACAGACATTACTGCTGTCTTTTTGCTATGCTTTCCACATTCATTTATGTGTAAACAAATACAATAACTTTCATTTCTGCATTTCACCAGGGTTTTAACTTGCTTATTACCCAAATCCATTGGAATCATCAGACAAAAGACTGCCTGGATTTTTTTGAATTGTCACATTGTAAACAAAAACACTGTAAAACTTAACTCAAAAGGTTAAAAATGTGTTCCTAGTGTCCTGTATTTTTCTTATACGGCACTTCAATATTTTATGACACTATTCAGATCATTCTGTGTTTGCCCTGAAAAGCCTTTTTTAACAGTTATATTCATTCTCCATTATAAACAGCTTTAGGCTGAGCGAGATGGTAAGATAGGATAATCACTAGCAGTAAATCAAAGCCTACTCACATGTTCATAAGCATTAATAAAAATGTTCATTAACATAAAACAGCAGAAAAAAATGAAATAAATTCTCTTCACTATGCTTGCACTGACTGTACAAGCAATGTAGCAAATTGAGTAAGTTAGACAAGGGAGAAATAGTCAGGCATTGATTCTAAACAGATTTTGCCATTGCTTTGCTAGAGAGAAAATTTATTACAACAAAATTTATTTACCTTATTGCTTTCAAGAAAAATATCAGGGAACCAGGGTTTGATTTGACTCTATTTATTGCTAAGTGAAGCTCTACCCTGAAAAACTTACCCCAATCTCTTTCAAATCTTTGTCCTGCAATAACTGTAGAGGATCAATAAAATTTTGTTTGACATTAATATCAAGAGAGTCCTTTACTTCTGCCATCTGCTTCATGCTCTCACCAGCATCCAGTAGTGCAAGGCCTGTGGTAAAGAATATATCTCAAGATATGTAAAAACAGAAAATTTGTTTTTTAAAACAGCCATTTCAAATTGGTATCTTTGTACCTGCTGCAGTCCCTTGAAGATAAAAAAGAAAATAATGCAAGTTATGCTTGTTCTCTATACAAAACTGGAACTAGAAAATTTTTATTCTGAATTACATTTCAGGGTCTTTTTCTCTGACAGATATCAGGGGAAAATTTTTTTTCTCCCTACTGTATTTGCATAGGTTATTATTAAAGAAAAATCATCCACTGTTACTGTTTATTTCTTTCTACAAGAATTTTTTCACTTAGTTTACTTCTCAAATTGAATACAGCCATTTTTATATAAAGGTTAAAGGAAATAAACTGCATTTAAGAATCACCCTAAATTATTTAGGTTTGGCAACTTAGAAACTAAAATCCTTAATAATAGGGATGATCAGACAGCATCAGTAACAGTGTTATCAAACCCACCTGCAACAGAGGTGGACCAATGTGCAGGAGTATTCTATTTCTGAGCTGTATCAGTCATCCCCTGATCCCTGCACTTAACTGTCCCCCTTACCTGCAGTGGCTACACAGGTTATGTCAGTGAGTAACACTTTGCAAAGGACTTTATGCTGAAATATTGGCAGAGGAGATGCACAAACTCACCAAACATAGACTCATCGCCCAGCTCTCTGCCATACCGTATCATGCAGTCTCCCAGGAGTCCCTCTGTCTGGGGGTAGCCTGTGGTTTTAACTTGTCCTCTGATCTTTGACATAGTGTTCAGCATTCCCAGCTTGGCCCTGTATGCTAAGAGGGACATAGAAAAAGAAAAAAAAAGTTAGAAGTGATAAAACCAGTTTTAAAACTAATCTATTTAAAGCAATAAATCATTCCACGAGGAAAGTTACAAAGCTCATCTCAGACTGGCGATTTTTTTGTTGTCAGTATCTCACAGTCCATATGAACTATGGGCTCATATGAAACTAGTTTTTATTCCCAACGGAAAAATCATCATTTGTCCAACAAATATTCACCAACACTCATATTCCTTTGAACAGTCCTATTTGTGAGCTCCTTGATTAGAAATATTGCACAAAGCAAAAGCAAGATACAAGCACAGCCAAAGCCAACTTCCTCTCTCTCTCCCTCTTGCTTTGAAGAACTCTAGAGAACTCCACACAGAAACCTCACAATGATGACCTAATTAGCTTTTATTTACCTAGAATTAATTTCCAAGTAATAAAACAATATTCATCAAAATCCAACACCTATTGTTCCTATCCTACCTGGATTTGGCTGAAGATACTCTGTGGATTTGGACAGAAGCTCTGTTACAGCTTTATTAGTAACATCAATTTTCTGAAAAAGAAAAGTAAGTCTATTATGAACATTAAAAAGTACATAGAAAGGCAATGGCAATTTAAAAAAATGTAATTGTAAAAGCAGAAACTGGCAGTAACATTGTTTAATTTGCAACACAACTCATCAGTGGATAGCAAACGTCAATTTCATGTAAATTTCTGAACATGGATTTAAACTAAAAAACACAATCTTTCACCAGGAGAAAATCTGGCCCATGTAGTCAGATTTTTATCATTAATTTATCAGATGCAAAGGCTTTGTGATACCTCACTAACACTGCAGACTTCTCTAAACTCCCACACATTCAAAGGAAGGTTCCTCCTGATGCTCTGCACCCTTCTTGGAGGAATTTCTTTTCACTGTGGAGAGGTGTCAATGAAACCTGATCCTCTGTTCAAACAGCCTTTGTGGATGTCTCTTCTCCCTTGGCTGAGCTGACAAGGCTCAAGGACAAATTTGCATTTATCCTTTTATCTTTCTGTTTGGAAGCACACTATAGAGTTTCCTCCCCCAGGTAAATCTACAACACCATTCAATCATTTGAGACATGAAATATTTTTGATTCTGCAATAGCTTAATATTAAAAAACATAATGTGATTTTTCTTACCCTTTCCATCTCTTGAAATTCCTCATCTAACTTTGTTCCTTCTGCTCCACTTATTTTTTCACTGAATAACTGTAAAAAGATAAATTTAACACACACACAAAAAAGGTGTTGTTATTTAATTACAGAATAAATATCTCTGAGAGTTACAGCAATTGACTCCAGATCAGAAAATAGCCAGCATCCATTTGAGGTAACTATGCAGGACAAAAGTAAACAGTCTTGGAAGTGAAGCACTCCCTACAAGGGAGACAAGAATACCTGATATGAATTTAGAACAAGCAAACAAAAAAAAGATTTCTCATGCTTGTAGAGTTTGTACTCTACTGACATGACCTACGCTGCAGATTTCAGCACAGGGACCAGAGTCTGACTGCAGGTAAATCCACAGTAACTCCTATCCTACTGTCTCTGCAGCTCTGTGCTTCTGAGTACCTTCTGGCCCTGTGTACCAGTAGGTTCAGGGATGTAATTCCCATTCCTGCTGCTGGAGTTGTTTGCAAGTCTGCAGAAGGAACAGACTCGTGAAAAATGCTTCACTGTGACTCACCTGTGAGACTGAGCACCTTTATGATCAAAACAATGCCAGGTGTTCTTCAAAAACTCAAGGCACCAGAGAGATTTCAGTAAACCTTCTGAAAAGGCTAAAAGTTCATCAACTTTTGTGTGAAAACTCCAGGCTCTCAGACCTGCCTGTGGTCCTCACTCGAGTGAATCATGGCCAGGACTAAGCCACTGAGCAGAACTCAGCCATCTGCTTCTTGCAGTGCCTGGGACAACATGAAAAGAAAGCCAGATCCTCACCCAGTGTGAAACAGCCTTCTAAGGCATCCCTCCACTACAACAGTGATTTAATGCATATTCAGCATTAAATTCCTTCAAAAATACCTAGCATTCTCTGTTTTAATTGGCTTTTATCACTGAAACTGTAACAGCCTAGCATGAAATCCAGGCCTAGCTCTCTGACTGCTGCTGGTCCCCAAACCTGTCCCAAATAAAGCATTTTGTTTGTCCTAGGCACTTTCTAAAAGGGAATTCATCTCACTGAATTGGAAGGGCCCTGGGGACTTGCATAACCTGAAAATGGGTCAGGGCTCTCAGCAGTGCCACGGTTCCCTGTTCACAGCACAGGTGTGGGGGGAGGACACTGCCCTGCCAAAAACCAGCAAGGAGCTGATGAAGCAGAGCTGGGAGCTCAGCAGTGGCTGCCCTTGCATCAATATCACTGCTACCACACAGTCAGAGAACAGTCCTGCTTAAGGGAAAAGGTGAGTTCAAAGAGACACATACAGCTAATTATTTCTATTGGCTTTACAGCAGCACTCACAATCTTCATGCTTAATATGCCAAGCAGCACATACACTTGTCAGGATCATTTCTCTTCCAGAGCACTGACAGAATGAGCACAAAAGCAGATAAAACAGATGGAATAGCCCAAGTACCAGTGAGTTCCTGCGGGTCATCATCTTGCTGCTGTAAGACATGACAGCAGAGAAGAGACCTGAGGTCACACATGGAGCAGGACACTGCCCTGGTCTCTGCAGGAATGTCTGAGGAATCCTTGAGCAGACAGAGAAAGGTACATGACAAGGCTGCATGAAAAGCAGGAATTCCTATCAGGAATTCTGCAGCTCCCCCACAATAACAGTTTCTGTCTCCTTTCTGTGCACTGTTAATTCCTAAAATAATCGATGCCATTTTCCACAGCCTCACACGTCTTCTTTCTCCAGCAGGCAAGAAAGAGATCTGTAGCTTCCCAAAACCTTTCTCAAAGGCTGAATGCAGTGTTCTTTAAAATCTGTAAGTTGTCTGAGCTACCAACAGTAAAAATTGGCATGAAGTTCCAATGGTTATAACTAAATTTTACACCTCTACAGTTTATTTCATATTGCTATAATTGGGAATAGCTGTACAAGTCTCGCATTTAGGAACAAAATAGCTTTTGTTCTGATCGTACTGAATTTAGGAGTTGTAGAACTAGCATCACCCTCTCACAATTAAAAGTCACAGGATACCCAATTAATTATTGAAAATGGATGCACAAAGGAGACAGCTGCTGCATTTTAGTTCCCTGACTATGTACTGAGCATCATTCATGTGCATTATATCAAGCTGCAAAATGCTTTGAACATAAATAGAGGATGCCCAGCTGAGAGGCTGTGTAGTTACATGGCAATATCTATCAGGCTTTAGGAGTCACCTCATCAAAGACAACACTGCTGCCATCACACAAGGCATATACTCCAAGGGAGTTTGGAATTTCTTCTATAGTAAGAATCCTTCACCTCCAAATTCCTGGGCACCATGGATTCAGCACCATTTGACTAGACAGGGCCACAGTTTGTAGCTGTGAAAAAAACCAGTTCCCACCAGGGGAGCCACCACCTCTTCACTATTCCACTGCAGGTCAGACACTAAAGCCTTTCATTACTCCTGTGTCTGGTGAAGCCAACTAGGCTTCCTCTGGATCAAACCTACCCTCAGAGAACAGCTCTGCAATAGGAAATATTTAAACAGGTGTCTGTTTAACTCTCTCTATCACACTTATATTAGAGTTAGTGAGAGAAAGAAAAAAACAAAGGTAAATTATGAACATGAAAATACTTTCAAATCAGCCATTTGTATTATCACCTCTCATTTGAAGATACACAACTACCTTCAGTGGTAAAACTTGCATGCTCTATATAATAGAAGACCTTTTGGCCTGAAGAAACATTGCCGTTTGTAAACAAATGCTCCTTGCTTGTTACTTCTTTCTAGATCCTACTGTTCTTTTTAAAATTGAAAAATTAAATATGGCATTGTATTATAAACAATCTGAAAGTCTCTGGTGGGTTTATGTAGAATTTTATATGAAGAAAAATGTGGAATAAAACAAACAGGCTTTGAAAGAAACCCCTCCAGATATTATTATTTCTATTTTAGTTCTGTATATCCAGCTACAATTCAACATGCAACCTGCAATTTTGTTACAGTTTTAAAAGACTAAATATTTATCTGCTAAAGCATTTATATTCCAAGAAATTCTCTGAGAAAAAAATTTTTCTATAAATCTTATATTGGGATTTTGTTCTCATGACAGTTGTTATTCTATTTTTTTTTTCCAGATAATTTGATTTTCTTTTGATGTGTTTTGTTGCAATGAAGCATTGCCTCAACCCTGGCACTGTGCAAAACCTGGAGAAGGCCTTGAGTAATCTGGTCTAGGGGGAGGTATCCCTGTCCATGGCAGGGGGTTTTGGGACTGGATGATCTTTAAGGTCCATTCCAGCCCCTCACCCCTCTGTGATTCCATGAACACAGCAAGTGAGCAGTCCATACTTTAAAGTAAAATCTACAGCTCACCAAAACTCTAAACTAAAACTGTCTCAAGATTAAAAAAATAATTCTGAAAAATTATGTTAATATTAAGATTTATCCCTACTGCACAGGAATAGTACATTTCTCCATTGTTATATGGATTATAACAAACAAGCTTCAGAAAAATGCCATATTTTACTAATGTTTTGTACGTCATATCCACTGAATTACACTAATTTTTCATATTTCACTATAGAAGGTTACTAAATATAAGAAGCTGCCAAAAATATCCCAGATCAACAGAGAGCTGATAAAACTCTCAAAACAATTACCCTATTTTTTTTTTTAATATATCCACTGGGTATTTTATAATACAAGTCAATGGGATTCTTGCCAGCCTATACTTGCACACATGCTCTGACCTTCTGTTTCACTTGTTTTGCCCTTTTTTTGCAACACTCACTAACTAGGATTGAACCATCACAGTTCTTTTGTTGTTATTCAGCTACTGTTGAAAGAAGTGGCTGGCCAACAAAACTCTCTTGTACATACCTGGCCAGTAAATCAGCCTATGCTATTTAAAGGCTGAATGAAAGGTATCATACTCTATTAAAGGCTTAAGAGCTTTTAATGACTCTTTAGAAAGTTACAGCATTTATTTTGTTCTGAAGGACTAGCTGCTGAAATTATCTGTTGAAACTTTAATGGGATAGAAAATTCCTACATTTGTCATAAATATGCACACTGTCAAACCCATGAGGCAAAACCTAGATTTTTTTTATTCTGACAAAAAAGCCAAGGCTATGAAAAGATTTTAAATTTATTTCCCTCTCTCTGTAAAAAGGAAGCAAGCAATCAACTGGGAAAATGAATAGATTCATCCCAAAGTTAACACACAGAGAGCCAGGAAATAGTGTAACTGTATGGCTACATTTCCCACAGAAACAGAGCTGGGCCAAACTGCACAAATGCATTAAATACATCTTAAATACAGTACTTAGTACAAAATACTACATTCCAGTATGGTTAACACATAATAGTTACGCTTCTCTTAATAAATCATTAAAAGTTCCAGCGATTTCCCTGCAGCCATGTAAGTGTTTGATTTGGTCTAATGCAATGTGACAATACTAAAAGCTTTCTCAAGGATCTTATTTAAGCCTGTAATAAACAAAGGGAAAAATAAGGTGGCTGGCAGGACAAAGTCAAATCTCACTGCAGTGTTCAACATCCTGAGGGGAGGGAGAGATTTTCTTCTTTGTCCTCTTCCAGAATGCTCTATCAGATTAGAGACCAAGATTTCAGCCTCTTTTCTAGATCAAAAGTCGTTTAACCTCAAATATCTGTGATTCCCTGTTTTGTGCTTCCAAGTTCTATGACAATGCTATGCATATTACTTGTTTCTCTTCTTTCCTGATTGCTGTATTTCATATAAATTGCTAACTGCCACACTCAAAAATAAAAAGGTTACCACTAGTTCATGTACTGCAGAACACCAAGAACTTGACCTACAACACAACCTAAGGTCTTGCATCTTAGCAAACCTTTAAAGGAATAAAACCTTTAAAAATAAACCTTTAAAGCCAGCTTCACAAAGCTTGCCACCATGACAGAAAAATATTCTTTAAAAAAAGGAATAAAATATTCTTCTTTACTAACTAGGTGAATGGGCAGTTATTAGGTACCCCTGTGATTGACTTGTAGAGATTTTCTGAAGTTCTGGATGCTCAGAAGAAAGAGCAGTGCCCCACACTGAGAAACCAAACTACAATGCACATTTTCAAATACAGATCTAAAAAAAAAGACTAAAGAAACACAGTACTTGGCCCTTGGGTACAAAATCATCTGCAAATGAAAATGGGTAATATATACCTAAATAGATATTTTCTCCTAAAATACCCCTACAACAATAAAGGAAAAAACCAAACTATGAAAGTGAACTGGTACTTGGACCTCCCCTTTTAATTAAACTGACATAGCTCCTTCTATCCTAATGCTTTGGAGGAAATAGAAATCCCTCATTTTAGAGGTTAAGCACTCAACAACAGCAGGAACTCTGGAGTCACCTCAGTATGTTGTGTTTTCAAAGAAAATAAAAATTCTCTTGCTCTGATGTACTTTAAAGAAAAAAGATTTATTCTGCCCTCCAAAATAAATAGAGAGTCTACTACAAAGTGCAGATGTTTCAGTCACACAAATGCAGAACACTCTGGCTCACCTCCACCAAATCATTTAAGTTCATCCTCAGTAGGTGCTAAAGTGCTTTTCTGGATGAAGCCCCAAGCTCAGCACCCCGCAGTGCCATGCTCAGAAGGTCATCACCTTCACAGGAAGCATTTTGTAACTTTTTCTTCTACTAAACCTTTGGCCAACAGCGGCACAGGTTTCACCAAAGCATTTGGTTCAATGGTAGAAAAGATTTCTGACAGCAGCAGCGGGAACTGGGGGTTTTTTGGGAAAAAATAATCAAGCAGCTGAATTGGGTCCTACTGCTATTTAATCAAAATTATGGTATGCAAGAAGCTGGGCCCTAGAAGTCAAATACTTGTTATTGCTCCCATGGCTGCACAAGTGCTATAAAATATCTCTGAATTTAACAATGCATGTACACAGGTATTTTAAAAAGTGCAGCTTTCTCTTTTGGTAACAGTTCATACATAATTATAAAACATAATAACATTTTGGAGTTTATGTGAGACATGAACACATTAAAAATTATAATTATATTGAGGATACAAAATTTAAGCAGCAGTCTGTCAGTACCCATGGCAGAGTACACTTCTATAGAAATTCAGGGAAACAAAGAAGTGTTGCATAAAATTGGATGATTCACCCATAATTCGTTACCTACAACAAGCACCTTAACCAGAACTCCAGAAAACTACAACCATGGCCAGAGGAATTCATATCCTAATGTTTCACTGAAGATGTCTATTCTCAGATATTTAAAGTAGAAACATAAAGAACTGTAGGACATGCTTGTACTTCAAAGACACCTCACAACTATGCTCACACTGTCAACTTTCTGTCAACTTTCTTAGGGATTTCTGACAGATCCAACAGTAAATCTTGTCCCAGCAGCCAACAAAATTAAAATACCAAAAATACTACTATTTTTGTGAAGTATGAAGGATTTTAAATATATGTAGATAAATCTGTTACATTTAAACACACACCAATATAAATATTAAAATATTTTTTACGTATTTCTAATGTTAAAAATTTCATGACTTACGAAATATAGAAAACTGAGCCTCATTTCATTTTTCAGAGCCCAGCTTTTGGTAGGAAATTCCTTTACACACACACACACAAAAAAAGACAACACCAAAACTCAGGCCATCTAAAGGACACCAGGAATCTCAAGGGCCCATTTCCCAAGAAGGAAAACAAACTTTTTCTACCAAGAGATCTCTGAATCATACAAACAAAGTTTAAAAAATTCATGAGAGTACTGCCAGAGTGTTTATATTTGTGAAGAACATTCCTATCTCACTAATATTTATGACCTCACTACTACTTTATTACTTGTAACTTCCCAGACAAACAGGAGCATCAAGATCGCAGATTATTTTTAGGAAGACAGATGAACTGAGTTACACAAGGATACACCAGCTAGAAAGGAATAGAAGAGAAAGGTGTTTGCAATGTGGCTTGCCTGGAATGGGAGATCCAAGGGTGCCCCCAAACACACTTTTCCCACACAGAGATGGCCTCTGAGCTGCCAGAGGAACATGAGTTCAGCATCGAGCACATCACTGCTGAAGGGTCCTGTGCAGATCTATGCCAAGCATTATTATTCAATCCACTTTCTAACATGGAGCAAACTCTTCACAGCTGAGCATGACACACAGCATAGAGAAGCCCAGGCAGGCAATCAGCTGAGACCTCTGCAGTGAACCCTCCAGCTGCCACATCAACAGGAATGGACCCAGTCCATCAAAATGCTCCTGCAGAGAAGTGTCCATTGACACCAGGGAACGTCAGGCCTGCAGCTCCCATGTGGAATCAATGAACAGTCCAGCTGTCGAGCAGCACAGCTCTGGCAAAGGCTCAGAAGTGGCAGCTCAGTTTCTGCTCAGAAAGAAAGCTCCAATAGTGCAATCCAGGTATTCTGGAAAGCCCTGACAAGGAGTGGTACAAACAGGAAGACTGAGCAATGACAGCACTCTCCACTGATGGAGGAGTTTCAGCAGGCAATCCAGACACACCTCACAATCCAAGAGGTCTTTTGGCAAAATCCCCTCACCAGCCCCATCAGCTGAGGTTCTGCTTTCCCACTCATTGTGTGAGACACTCATACCTATGCAGACAAGAACTCCTGCTGCTTTCACCTATTTCATAAATGGTACAGTTGTGCTGTACCATTTAGTGTGAACTCTCCAAATTTAGATCAACTTGTATGACTAAGGACTGTTCAAACACCTGAGTACGTGTCAATGTATTTAATGAACTTAACAGCCTTTGCTTGGGAAACCCCATCAAAGAAACAGGCACAGAGCCCAAGAACATGACAAATGAGGTTACTGGTTGAGGAATGTGTCTTTTTTGAAGGGTTTACACAATGCAAAAAAAATAAATAAATAAATAAAAGGAAGAAAATAGTTTAGAATGTTATGAGTCAAACAGCTGATTTTATGTAGTCTAAACAAGAGATTCTGCCATGTGGGAGGATTATCACAACAGAAATTTTTCAAATGAGAAGGGCAGCCATTTTTATCAAGCTAATGAGGGTTTTACACAAAGATACACCACAGAATGTCTGTGATGTGGGTGTCTGACCAGAGCGCTAAGTTCCCAGCATCCTTGCAATTCTTTCTGCTGACAGGAACTCCGGGATGCATTAAACAGCCTTTGATTCCTGATTTTTCAAGAAAACAAAAGAAAACAGACCTGAGTATATTAAAGGTCTTGAGAGATTGAAAAATTCTGTGCATGTGCTTTAAAAACTCATCATCTCTCAAGAAAGCAGCAAAAGATATAGTAAGAGCTCTTGGTCTCAGAAAAGGTCTACAGTTGATGAGGTAAAATGAAGCATCTGGCATTAAACAAGTAAGTCATCTGTATAAAGAGCCCAAAATGCCAGACATGGTCCTGCATTTTATAAAAGTCAATAATAACACCTACTAAAAGATTAATCAATTTGATATTTGCTATATCAGTTAAAAAAATATAATCTAGTTTCTTTGACAGGGATACTGGGAACTTACCACATATGATTGTGGTCTTCCTAGTGTACTTCTTGTATGTTATTTTTTGGCAGAATTAGGCACAAAATGGCTTGGTTTGGGTGATTTTTTTTTTTTTTAATTAATTTAGTAACAGAAACATCAGACATTGAATTCTAGGTCTGATACCGCTTAAAGTTGTTCTACAAGTAAGTCTATGCCAGAAAGAGAATTTTAAGTAGGGTCAGGAATGCTGGGCACTTGATGTTCCTTAGTCAACACTCAAAATCCTGTACCCAGCTGATCTAGTCTGCACACAATCACACAGCCTTTCAAATTAGCCTTATTAACCAAATCCAGCCAAAGTATGTGTAAATATAGACTGTTTAATCTAGACTTACAAAGAAGTCTGCACACTGAGAAGGGTGCTGTCTCTCTCTCTAAGCAAGCATGTCCTTTGAAAGGTCTTAGCATATTTCAGAATGTTTTATCCTCACGATGCAATGGACAGCTTCACCCTTTCTGTGACACTCCGAAGGTCTCGAGTGTCTCATTAAAAGCAAGCCCATGGTACTTGTGCTGCTTTTCCACATGTCTGGATTCCAGACTTTCTGCTCCCAGCAAGAGCTACTTTTTAGCCACTGCTATAGCTTTGGATGCTTCAGGAAACACGGGGAACAAATTCATACAGGCTGAAACCACACATCCGAGCTTCTAATACAACATTAATGTAGGGGAGGAACTAAAAGACTAAATACTTGTATTTGGGTTAAACTGACCTGTCCTTGGCCACACAGTACACAACTGCTAACTCTGAAATGAGAATGCCAGAGTCCCCGATCTTCACTCTTTGCCTGAGGAATGCAGTCTTAAATAAAATATTCTATCTGTATTTCTGAGCAGGTGAAACAAGGGAAAGTTATTTTTATGGGACACAAATTGTGAGTTGCACAATTTATTTATTATGGGAATACAATTTATTTATTGTGAGAATGTAATTCCAGATTTTGTCTTGAAAAGTAAGAGATGAATGTCCATTCTACGCAAGTGAGATTTTACTGTACACAGTCTGCAGAAAAGTGTTTGTATCTATTTTCCATGTTAAAATAGATATGACTAGATGGTTTCAAGTTTTCAAATTTTAAGTCATAACACTTAAATTCTGCACAATGATGTGTCAAAGGACATTCTTTTCTATGCAGGTCAGAAGGCCCAAGGATTAACAGCTTTGTTCTTCTGCTTCAGCAAATACAGGCAAGTAATGAAAACAAGAATAAAACAAAAAAATATAGAAAAGAAGGTACAAGCAAAGCAGTATTTTTGAAATAATTCAGTGGCTGGAATGCTATTTCCTATTAAATTTTATATGATTTTTCTTCAAAATAATAGAATTAATCAACAGCTTTTATACACACACACGTGCATATACACACTCCCATATTCCCTTAAGTAAGCCAAGAAGTATTAGAGACCTGGATGCTTTTGAACACCCCACCAAGTGCTTATCTAAATCTCTAGGCATGTAAATACTTCTTAAGAGTCTAACCCAAGAGACTCATCAGAGAAGCACACAGGACTCAGCACTGCCAAGATATGAGCTCTGTTTCATTTCAGATGCTAGTCATAAACAGCTGAGAGCAGCTAAACTACTACTACTACTGCATTACTATTACTTAATGTCTTCTTTTCAAGAAATATTTTGTCCTTGAGTTTCATCTGGCAGAGCAAAGGCTTCTGTTACTTACATTCAAAAATAATTGCCGGATAAGATGTGGGTATTTTCTTAATCAATCTGTACATCCAAATCATAGAACCATCAGTATGCCTTAGGGCACATGCAGCTTCTGTCTATGGTCTACAGTTATCACAAAGAGAATACTACAGAAATTGCCAATATTTAAACTATTGCTCAGCTATGGAGTTACCAGTACATGTTTGGACCCATCTCTTCCTTGCTAATTACAATGTATATGGCAAGATCCATAGCACTGTGGCATAATACATTTCAAACAGGATTAAGAATTCTGACAATCAGCAAATACTTTTTCACAAAAATAAGCTAGATGCTTAAAAGGTACAGAAAAAGTTGAATACTCTAGAAAGAAGGCAGGCTTGCACAACGAAGCTCAGATTGATGGGTCCTGGCTTGGCAGCACTCTGCCAGTGCAAATGAAAAGATAATTTTTGAAAAAAAAGCACTGCATGATTATTTGCAATCCTACCTATCCAAAAAGCACATGTAATAGTATTAAATTATACACAGAAGTCCAATTTTCACAGCATTCTTTTTTTCTACAAGAAATACACTGATTTCTTCCAGGAGTCCACTATATGCCTCCTTCTGTAACTTCTCAAATCCCAGTGCTTTGCAAAATTAGCTCAAGCTAGCACTTCTCTCACCAGTATGACCAGTGCCAGAGTTTGCATAAATGAAATTTTAAAGGAAATTATGACAGATATTACTGCTTTTGAAAGGGTAGCATATTTAATGCTCCATAATAATTTAATTCCGAGTCTTATATAAAACATTAGCACTTCAAATTCCTGTATTTCATTTGTGAACCTATTTGAATTTAGCTCTATTTTCAAAGAGGTTTTCTACAGTTTCTTCTTTTAGCCTGAGGATCCCAATTTCAGAGCCTCTGGTGAGAGGTGGCCTGAAGTTGCACCAACCATCACATTCAGGGACTGGAGAAGAGCTGCAGGAATGGAACGTGCCCCTGGCAAGAAGAGATGGAGCAATTCAGAGCATTCCCTAAGCAGCCACTACCAGCTGGTTCCCAGGGTCCCAGTGACAATTTAAAGACTGCAGAAGCTCCTCTGCAAGGCTGAAATGCAAACACTGCCTGCCTTCCAGGGAGAGAGACAGTGAGAAACTGATGCTCCTCTGGCCCATCAAGTTTAAATCGATGCCACAGGTTCAAATACCAGGACAAAGCCTGCTCTTTGTTAGGGTATCATCATCTGAGATTGAGAAAGAGAAGAGTTTGGCTCGGTGCTCAAAAACTGAAACAAGGAGGAGGGAAGGGTAGAGCAAGGAACTCACTTTGCCACTGCCACTGATTGTATTACCCCCAGCTCTGTGCCAGGGCACTCAGCTCTGTTCAGGTTCTCACCTCCTGCGTCAGGTTTTCCTGGCAGAGCTCTGGGTGTGCTCACCTCACCTTGCAGCACAGGAGCGCAGAGCTGTCACTGTGGCCCATCTCTTGAGCATTTCTACTGAGTTGTGTAAGTTTTCTCTCTCACAGAGACTTAAGCCAGCCGTGCATCCTGAGAAATGTTTTCTCCTCATTTACGCATCACTGGTACCTTAGCACCTTGCTTTTCTAATTTTAGTCTCTTTTCACTTGCACCGCTTCCATTTAGTTTGTTTTTCTCTCAGTTTTCTCACCCCTCATTATCACTTACCTCTCTTTGCCTTAGGTTTCAGTTTCCATTTTGTTCTAACATAACACTTCTCTCCACCTCTGCTGCATGTATGGCCTGCTCAAAACCTGAGCAAATCTCATACACACACACACTTTTTCCAGAAGAAGGTGTAATCATGATGTTTGTCTGACACTCAGCCCAACTCAGAGGGACCATGAGTTGTCCAGCCGTTGTTCATTTTTGTTGCACGTCAAAACAAAAAAAAAGTTCCCATGGCTAAGAGCAGTGGCTTGATAAATTGTTCAGAGAAATGATACTTAGGCAGGAATGAAACATTTTAGAATGACCGGTTACTTTGTGCATCTATGGATGATAAAAATTCTTTCAACCTTCCTCCTAAATATTCTGCCTCACAAGCCAGCCCCTCCTTCCCTTTTTCCTGCTAGTGTCTCTTTTGTGTTCCCATCAAGAGATGCATATACTTTTGTTCTCTTCAGTACCCTGTTCAGGATTCATTTATTGATACACTCTCATGTTCTTTTATCAAAGTACAAGACTGGTTTATCCTGTAATTTATAATTTCAACTCAAGGTTAAAAGAATAAAGAGTCCTAGGACAGAAATACTGTTAAGAACGGCCGAGAGAAGATCATGTACTTGCTGTTATTTTGAGAAACAGAAAATAACAAAAGGAGCAGGAAGAAAACAGCCAGAAAGATAAAAACTACCTTTGCTTTCAAGGGGAGTTACAATAAGTCTTTCCTTGAAAACCCACTTTCTATCAGCTTTGCTTCCTGTCACATAGATATGCACCCTTTATGACTTCACATTTCATTAAATTTGACATTCTGCCTTGAAATTGCAAAAGCACTTTCCCTCAGATGCCCAGACACCTGATCTTAAGAACACAACCAGATAAGCATCACCACTTGCACTGACTTTGAACACTTGCCAAATGGCTTATAAAGTACTGAGTGCCAGGCTCAGAAAATACAATACACCTTGGTTCTAAACCACCTGCAAGAGTAAAGGCTTTTGATTAGAAATCTGTCACTTAGACAAAATATCATCAGCATGTATTAAATTTTGTAAATGGGACGTGAGCCTCCTCCTGCCTTCAGACCTGTCAGCAGCAAAACACTTTGATTTAAGCTTCAGGTGAGACCTACAGCTCTACCAGGTAATGTTAAACACATGAGCTAGAAGCATACAGAATGTTTAATGTAACTGTAGCAGAAAATGTTTAAAGGAACATATTCCACCACTTCATAAACCTAAAAGGCTAAGTCCTTTCTCTTATAATGCATACAATATTTATTTTGAGATAATTTTCTTTACAAAGTTTTTGAGAGAAAAATATTAAGCTATCAGTAATCACATGCAGGTAATTATGGCAGGACCGTCAACAGTAGTTGTAAAAAGTGTCTTTTATTTCTTTCCCATAACATAAAGCAGCTTTCTCTCCTTCCTAATTACACACATTCCTTATTCTTTTTAACCACTAGCACAGAGTTTAAACATTAGCCGCTGAAAAATGTGAAAGGAAATGTGTTGTACATTCAAAGGAAAGAAGAGCAGCTGTCACAAAGCAGACACTTGATTCCAGCCACAGAGACCTAGAACAATATCTCAATGGCAGTGGCCCAGTGCTTGCCCCAATAAAGAACAACTCAAACACACTTCTTCCCCCTCTGCTCCCCCATGGTCTCTTCACAAATGAGCTGGACCACCCAGTGATTAATGGAACTTGTTATAAACTTCCCCAGACAATCTGCTGCAGTAATATCATTATCCTGAAACTGGACTTTTACCTCTGGGTACTAAGGGCTCTTAAACCAGCTGAACTGGGGCACAGCCACTGCTTCTAGGTCTGTAATTCTGAGACACATAGTAATTGTCTGAAGTCTTAAATGGTTTAAACATGAAATCCCTATCAGACTTGGCATCCTTCCCAGGTAACTATACTGGCTTTCTGAGTGTACCACTAACACTGCAATTTTCACTTTAACTGCTTGACCACGCCAGTAGGATGAACAAGAAACACAGGCTTCACAAAGGCACTTCTAAACCATAGTGCTTTTACACTTGATGCCTTTGGTAGTTACTGAACTTCAGAGACAGCAAAACCACTGAGAAGCACCTTCCAGAAACTGCATCCATCTCATGGCAAACTCAGTTTTTCAAGTTACCTACACATCACCTACTCCTCCTTGCCTATAAATCCAATTTGTGGCAAAATCCAGACACATTTCAACAACAAAAATCATATTCCTAAATAAAGCCTTCATCTCTATGCCACTGCATAAACCATGGAGCTCCAGTAACTCTCTCATGCCTTCTCCAGACTTGTTCCAATTCTCTGCATAGAAAGATTCCCACTGCCCTTTGATGACTTTAAATGTGGTCCTTCCAAGCAGCACTAAATGATCTTTCCTACTTATTGCAGCTGTTCAGTCAGAACATAAACAATTGTTTTGAAGCAAGCTCAAATAAATACAGCTCAGCCACACCAGTTTGACAACCATACTTAGTCTTTAATCAAATCTCAAAAAGTATCAAAAAAGGAGAGTAAGATACTTAACCTTGAGAAAATGGAAGCAAATGGCACCTGTCAAACAGATGACATTAGCAGGAGATGGTATTACACCAATGCAAAGCTGTCTATGGGCTTAAATTAGATGCATACAGATACTGAAGAAAACCAGTATCATGGACAAAGGACTGTCTTGTCCATATATGAATCAAGTACAGGACTCTAGACTCTATAATGTGATTTTGCATTTCTATAGAGAGTGACTCATTTTGCACCAGGCACTGACACGTCACACTATTACTGAGCATTTTAGTTCAACTTGTCTGCTACAGCTATTCCTTAGCACACGCATTGTACAACAAAAACTACTTTGTACTGCAAAACCTTGAACTCTTCCTGACAAATCTCCACTGTTTCCTAAAGAGCTCAACAGTGATGTTTACACATGCATTTATACATCTGGAAATTAAAAGTCATCATTATTGTACACAGCTCTAAGGGAAAACATCTTTGTAAAAATTCAAATGTAATAAACTAACCTATCTACATTTTTGGACACAGACACACTATTTGCTCTGCAAGTCTACTTAAAAAAAATGTAACAGTGTCAGACTCAAGATTGTCCACTTTTCAGAAGAAATGATACAGGTGCTTTTAATGAGGAAAACTGATTACACTAGCCTCTGACAGTAATTTAAATTAATTGATGTAAGAGTTCAAATAGCCAAGAACAACATACCTGAAACCATTCATCTCCATGCTGACAGAATCACACTTTTACTTTCATATTTCATTTTCCAAATCTAAAATACTGTTCCCTAATCTGTTAAAATCTTGTTTGTGAAAGTGAGCATACCCTAAAAAGAGAAATGTAAAGCCATCAAAGGGCCATAAAAAGATACTTGGAGTGATTATCCTTCCTCACCTTTCGCTAACGTCTCACTCAGTTCCACACTTTTGCTTAAAAAAAATTTCTGAATTTCTTTGGAAAGTAGATTTTTGGGGGGTTTATTCTAAACTATGGTCTTCCATCTCATTATATTGGCAATTGCTTGTGCAGCCAATGTAATGAGACAGAATGTGCATGAGCACTGCAGACAAGTAGAGGTAGTGGGTGCATCCCACAGAGACAGCCAACCCTCCTCAGGGTGACCAGGACAAGCAGCACCTCAGTGCCTGTCAGAACCATTTTCTGCCTCTCAGCATCTTGTTTCAGGTACAACTGGGCAATACTTCATCCTGTTTCCTCTGCATGGAGACGAGTTGGAGCTGTGAACGACAAGTTACACACTGTGTGCATTCCACTGGCTGTTACCACATTAACACTTCTTTCTCCCTCCACAGGTTCCAAGTGCAAAATTTCACTTGGCAGCAATACCATTCTGATTTGGCCTTAAAACAATCCCTTTTTCTGAAGTTGTTCCCTGTGCTTGTAAGGAAGGTGTGGCTTCCTTTTGACATACTCATATATACCCACTGCAAAGATGAGAAAGGGTGATTGTACTGTAAACCAAAATCCTTAAAATCAGAGATTTCAATAACCCCTTTACACACTTCCTTTGCAAATAATGAGAATCTTTCTTATTATCTTCTTACTCCTCACTCCTGTGTGATTTAAGATGTTTCTATATTGGATGTCTCTCATGACTATATTTAAAAATTGCTTTTACAGATGCTAATAAGTAATTGTCAAAGATGTCCCTTAAAACATTGTTTTGCCCAGAGTATTGAGAGAACAGAAATTACACCACATTTTTTACTGATTAGATTGCCTCTTGCTACCTTTAACAACATCACCCTAACTTGTGTCTCTGCTGTACATCATTTGTCCCAGTAATACTTACTCCAACTGAGCACAACTTCCTTCTCCAGACACTCCTTTCAGTTGAATTAAAGGCACTCTTTCCTCTACTTAAGAAATGTGTTCTCCCTCTCTTCCAACAGCATTCTCAGTCTTTCACTGGAGTCTGGCTGAGGCCTTCACACATCTTGATGTGCTGCTTTCATCATGATTTTACCTACATCCAGGTTGATCACCATTTCACATAAACCACTCAGCTGTCCTGTTTGGATTCCAGGCTTCCTGGATTAGGATTAGATCTTTTTGCCCTCACATGATATATTATCATAATCACGACATTCACCATTAACTCAGGGTGAGCTGGTAGCAGAGCTTCCTTGTGGGGTCATCATTCAGAACTTCAGTGAGATACAGATCCCTTACAAAGCAGAGTTTATTCTACTCTCTGAACAAAACATTCTAATAATCATTAAAGTACTTTTCCACAGCTGCTTAGCCTTCTCTAAATCCTGTTCATCCCTGTAGAGACATTCCCTCCATTTCCCTTGCACTGGCAGTAGCAACTCTTGTGTGCTGTGAGCTCTTCAGTGGGTTAATCCACCTGAAAGCTGCTCACACATTGGAGCTGGGTTGATTTTGAGATGGATAAGCTGCCTCTAACAGCTTAGTGTGTAATCACACAAGCACCCAGAGCTCACTCAAGGAGGTGCACAGGACCTTACCCTGAAGGTAGAGCAAGGCTACCACAGCCTAGATTTAGGGTGATGCAAGTTGCCACGGAACTTTCTGCTGCATCTGATGGCATCCAGCTGCTAAAGCTGACTGCACAAACATTGTTCCTGCACATGCAGTGGAAAGGTGTGTGTACAATGAGGGGGTCTGACTTCTTTAATGTCCTCTCTGCCCTAAATCAGTGCACTTTACGTTACCTTGTCCATTCATTTCTGCTCACTTCATATTGAGTGCTCAGATTGCCACCAGACTAGTGAAAATCTATGCTCTGCCTTGTTCTAGAGAATGTTGGCATATTGTCAGTCATAGTTCTGGAAGAGAGCACAACTCTGATTCATAGCTCCTAAGAGGAATTGAATACACTTCATGTTCCCAGAACATTATGTGACCAGTTCCAGCACAATGCCCTGGAATTAAACCTAAAAACTGGATCCTTCACTCTTTTCTCAGGTTAAACTACCCTGCTTCTTCAGGAAGGTGGCTCCCACTGGCTCTTGCAAAACTTAACATTAAATACATCACTGACTGTAGCACAGGCCTGAACTCAGGAGGGTCTGGTCAGCCTTCAGCACATCAGGAGTCACAGACCTATCCACAGATGTAAAGATGTAAAGCTGCACAAGTATTTTACAACTTACTGTAACCACACCCCAGTGTGGCACCCTGCAGGTGGGTCCTGCATGAAATCTGACTAAGTTAGAGTTGCTCTAGAATAGCCATTTGCACCATTTCTGTGGGAGAGTAACATGCTATTGCTGGTATTTCTTTCACACCATTTGAAACAAAAAAAAAATCCTAATTTGTCAAATAGGAGAGATTAAGCAACACAAATCATAGCCAGCATATGCAGAACAAGAAATTAAAATCCTTAAAACGTGTAAATATTTTCTTCTTCGAACATGTAACTGCACTGCATAATTCATGTCTACCCAATTGCCCTCCTGCATTTCCACCACCACCAAGAGATTTCTGCTTATTCCACAGCTTTACTGAAAATCCATTTAAATACAAATCAGCTGATCTAATTTTTTTTTTTTTAAAGGCTGAATACATTGGGCTTATTAGGACACCAAGCACTTACACATCTTCAATGCTTCAATGTCTAAATTCTTCAAAATTCTGGAAAGATCACTTTTACACAACTGATGTCAGAGAGCCCTGTCAAAGAGCAGGGAAAAGCCATGAATAACATAATTCAATTTCTGTAAAGCCAGAATATACACACATCATCTTTGCTGAAGTCACACCTATTCATTTACATTCAACACCAAAGCAGTTTATTTGAGTCTTAGTAATTTCTTGGCAAATAGTTTTAAGCATCAGAGCAGACTAACTACAGGAGCAATAATACAGACATGATGTGGGCACTTTTAACAGTGACTTACAGCTTTAAGCTCAAAGCTTATGTATTTGGGCCAAATATTTTTTAAATTTGTCAAAGTTCAAAAGCTGCTAACACTAAAAGATATGTTGCAAATATTTAGGAGTATTAGTTTTAAAAGTTACAACTACATATTTACCTAAAGTAAAAACTTCCTTGAGAGTGCCATTTAAAGTGACAGTTTTAGTGAATCCACCACCAGCAAAAATATGGTCAACATCACTCACACTACAGTGCCCCAAGTGAGCTGTGCAGAGGAAGCAGAACAAGACTGTCTCCAGAAGGTGTACACAGCCAGCTACATCAACAGTCAAAACTTGTAATTTTAAGTTGATTTGCTTTAGAATTAACCTCACATTAGCATGTATTTCTCATCACCAAGTCTGCATGTTTACCAGCACATCTACTTTTTATGCATGAAAAGTGACAAATAATCTGTTTATTGCTCTTTCAGAAACTGCTTTCCAGACAGTAATTCTTACAGAATCCCATTCTACACAATCAAGTTAGAAATTTGTCCTTCAGTGTTATTAAACTGCTGCTTACATGTTTTAGCACTTAGACAAGCTGTGTAGATTTTTACATCACTATAAAATGGACTGAGAACTCTGCCTCCTACCCTTACTTTTTACTTAACATTATTTTGATTGAAATGGCATCATTCCTACTTATCTGAGCTGCCAGTCCTGTAGCTTCCTGTGCTTTTGGTACAGTGAGAAACACCCACATTCTTCTGCCACACACTCAGCCCCCATTACTTGCTACTCAAGGCAACCCACCTGGTTCTGCTGTACATGGATTGCACACTTCCCCTTTGAATCAGCAAGCATATTGTCTGTGCTGCTTGAAGGGTTCCTTGTTTGTTTGTTTCTTTTTAAGGCATTTTGGTTCACAGGTTTCCCAAGTCTAAGTTCACACCCAGCATCAGAGCACAGTGAAGCAATGTGCTTCCAGTTCCTGGGTCTACTACAAATACAACTGAATTTTTAATGGTCTTAAAAGTCTCATTCCTCAAATGTTTTGAAAAATCTATCAATGTGCTCCAAGCAGCACTGCTGACTTAGCTAAGATCCATGGAGGCCCTTAGAAACACCACCCATGGGAAAAAGAAAGAACATAAGATATCTTACTCTTTGCTAATGCAACCTGTGCTCATCTTGAGTTGGAAAACCTAAATGGACCAAACAAGTCTAAAGCACTTTCTTGTGTCAGAAGGTTTGCAATAATCCATGCTCCTTTCATTCACTTAATAGAAAACCTCCATGTATGACAGTGAAAATGAAGGAGAACACCCACAACCATCATTTCATCATTTTGTTCACCATGACAAGTTTGGAAAGGAAGTCATTGTACATTTTTGCCTTGTTTTCATAACTCCATTTCAAAACATGCCAGTGGTTTTAGGCAGCAAGACATTGTTACACAACATCACAAACTTGAATGCCACTGGGGATAACAACTGGTGGTAACAGGGCTCCTCAGCTCCATTTCTAAGACAGACACACACTGTCCTGAATCTCCACAAGGCACAGTTCTTTCTAGTAGTAGGAGCAGCACTGCAGAAATGCACCACTGACTTCATCCACGGGGACAGAAAAGAACTTCCCTCAGCATGCACACAGAAGTGACCTCCATTGTTATCAAATTAAACAAATGACAGAGAAAACTCAAATAATTTCCAAGTATAATTTACACACAGAATACAGACCCCTGCAGAATTCCCCAAGGAGCTATAAAGCACTAGTGAAGATGAGGTCAAAAGGCTCTGTCCTTCTCTGGGGGGACACCTGGCTTGGGAGCAAGAAATTCCTACAAAAAAGGCAGCACATCCATCAGCAGCATAACAAGCCAAGTCCCATGAAACAGAAACCTTTAACTACAGCTGAAGAGATCACTGAAGGGACACTCTTCATCACCAAACTCACAATGAAAATGCCATGATTGTTGCATTCTCCATACAAAATAAAGCAGTAGATATGGCCTTTTGAATCCTCACTAGTTATTACAATGTACAGAGAAAAAAAGTAAGTAGGGATTATTCAGAAGCTAAAGCCATAAAATGATAAACAGTTACCCTTAAAGGTAAGTAACAGTTGCTATGTTCCAGTGCCTCAGGCAGTCATCCAAGCAGATCACACCAAACACAGAATTTCTCCTAACATCTTTAAAAATATTCTTTTCTTTGGAAGACATTTCAGAAGAGCAGACTGGAATGTCTGATTTTGAATTGATGAAATATCTTTGATTACCAATTTCCTCATTTAATGGGTCTCCTTCCCCCCTCACCCTGCACACATCTATGCGACCCAGATGCCAAGCTGGCAGGTGCCACACTCTCTGCGGGAAAGAAAGACAAAGTGTCCCCGTGTTGGTGGCATTCTCTGACCATACAGATGGCACAGGCACTGAATTTCACTTTCCAGCTCTCTCAACACGATTGCAAAAAGCAAAATCATAATTTTGAATCATAACACTGACCTTGTGGCTCCCAATCCAACATTTTGTTTATGGCATTGAGTACATTTCTCACACTCATTCTTTGCTGAGGAGATACCATTACACAAAAATCCCAGTTTCTAGAAGATTGCCCATTCCAGAGGGGTATTAAATGCAGTAAAGGTAATTGAAAATACCATGTTCAGCCTTGCCAAGCTTTCAGTGAAATTACATCACCTTTATATGGAAACTTTAAGCCAAGCTCATATCTATATTTTGCGTTTATTGATAGAGATGCAAAATAAATAAATAATTAAAAAAAAAAACCACAGTGACTGGACATTGCATCTATAGTCTAAAAGCACATAATCAATTTCTGGTTCTGCCATTGACCAGCTCTTTATCCTTGAACTCAAGTCACTTTCTAGTACCACAGTTACTGGCATCTGCAAGAAAAAGAGTTGAGAACAGTAAGACCTACCAGCATTTGCAAAACAGTCAAAAGGGAATGAAGGGGCTGTTACTACCTAGGATCATTAACACTTGGGTTTTATATTTTATTTCTTTTTCTGCTTGGTTAACAAAAAAATTTAAAATACCTTCGCTACTTTTTCACCTTACATCTGTAACCTGAATCAGCATAAGAACAGAAACACTGGTAATTATAGAAAGCAGAATTTCAGAACCCCTTGATGTCCTTTGAGTCCTGATTCTTAAGTCATGTTAACCAGACTAATTTCACTGTAGTCATTACAGTTCATTAAACACAAGTACAGTATCAAAAATGCACCTTAATTAGAGTAGTAAAGAAACAGAATTGATTCTCCTCAGAGGCTTGGCATTGTCCTTTGAATAGCAAGTATGTAAGGCCAAGTTATTTTTGTGGTTCACGTGCACAGCTGCTGCTGAGATGTTGCAGGAAATTAACTGGTATATTCTCCCATCAATGCATAAAACTCTTAGTAACTTTGATAACAGAAACATGTACACAGTGAAAGGACACAAGGGCCCTGGAAAATCGAATTGAAGGTGTAACCTGACATTTGAATAGCTCTTTTCTAAGGGAGCTTGTGAAAAGCATTGTTAAAACCCACAGCTTCAACACTCAACTAGTCATAAAACTCCAGCAGTGCCTTCCTCTCCAAGAACAGAAAGAGACCAACAATGAGAACTCAGCACAATATAGAATTAGACTATGGCAATAAACTGGGGTGAAAGTGGCATTAACATAAACAGAAGCACTTTGTCCTCAACAATATAATTATAAGACCAAGTCTGGTTTTTATACGGTTTTTACAGAAGCTATGAAGAACGGGATGCATTTTACATTAGAATTACATGTTTGTTTACAGAAAGTGCAGGTGCACTGCAACTTCAAGTAACTCCAAGTGCTGCTAAAGAAAATCTCAGTGCAGGGCTGCTGCTGGGTTTCCCTGGGCTGTTTGTTTTTCAGCATTGCAGGATTCTCAGGAGCCTGCACTGCAATGTATCACCCAGCATGTGCCGCAGTGACTCAGGCAGCAGCAGGAGTTTGGGATGGAGTGCCAGCTCTCACTCAAACTTTCAGGATGCCTGTGCAAAACTGCAGCAAAGCCAAGAAGCTATAAAAGGAGATGAATCCAAGGAGAGAGTTCAGCTCCCATTCTATTATGCCACTCTCTATTCTTTTGCAATGCCATTCAGACTTTCATATATAAATATTTTATGTGTAAAATATAATTAACTTCCAAATTGCAGCTGCATCTCTGCTAGGTTTCCAAGTTACTGCATTATGATCCCTCTCCTGCAGGCTGTGGGACCTGCAGAGCACATGACCTCTACCTTCTGCTAACTTGTACATTTGCTAACTGAAGCACTCAGTTTCTTTTTGCTGCCTTACTGCCAGGCTACCTCAGCAGCTGATAAATACAACTGTAGAAGTACAGTTATTCATTCAGACAAGAAACTATATTGAAATGTCCTTTTCGCCACTGTCCTTCTTCCACAATTCTGTAAGATTTGAAGAAAAGTAAATCCAATTATCTAATAAAAGCTAGGAAAAGGACAGAAGCTTTCTCTGTACTACTGTCATGGATTTATCATGCTCAATTCACACTGGCTGTGAAAGGACAGTATCCCCAACAGACTGTATGACAACAGCTTATAGTCCCAGGAAATAGACATAGATGGATGTAGGCAACAAAGTTGCCTTTCATGTCTCACTGTCAATTTTGGGTTCTCTTTGTATAAAGTTTACCAAAGTACTTCCTTTGCTATCAAGCACTTGTGTAATTGAAGTTTTTTTGTGTATCAACTCAATGTCAACATGGAATTTAAAAAGGGCTTAAATATTATGTCTAGGCTAGTATCCGCAACATAAGAGAAAAGAATAGTCTAGAGAAGAAAAAAAATCACCAAAAAACACCACCACCACCCCTAGTAACCTCACAACAAAATCCAATTACACAACTTATTTTGTCTGGGGAACAAGGTGGTCTTGATTCTGATCTGGTCTTCACTCCAACAGATTGGATCAAAATGCCACATAAATCAATGGAGAAAAAGCACAAATCTGGGAGATGGGAAGCAGCATCCCTGCAACTGTTGGTGATAGCTGAAAGTTTTAAAAACCACAAAAAGGCCATTTAAAAATTGCTAAAAAAAAATGCAGCACTTGAAAAGACAAATGCCATTCAGGATACGTAAGAAATCAAAACACAGAGCATATTATTTATATATTTATTACACTAGGTTAAATCACTTTCAGAAAGCAAAATGTAGTAACAGATTTTGGTTGTTTTGGTTAGAAAATCTGCTTCCCCTTAGGCTCTCTCTATAGACCATAGAACCAGTTCCTGATTCACACTCTCTTGGAGCTTCTCTTTCTTCACTGACAATAGGAGAAGGTTCAAGAATCCAGTCTGCAGAGGCTACAGTAGCTGTTGATGACCACATTCAAATAAGACATTCACAATAATTGTGAATATTGGCAGTTCTTTCCTCAGAAAAGCATTACTTTCCACTACCTCTGAGAAACTAAGCCTGAGAAATACAACATGAATAAACTGTTGAGAGTGAAACTACTTCTATACACAGCCTTCAGCTACAATTAACTAAAAAATATATTAAAAAATGTGTGAATTCAAATTCAACAGCAGATTTCCTATGCCAGTATCATGGCTGAGCCTTCAAAACACTGTAAGGGAGTGAGCTTCTGAGCTCAGCAGCCTCCAAATCCTTTGAAAAAAAATCACACATCTTTACCCAGGGATCCTAGCCTGGCTGCAGGTTTAGAGGATAGCAGAAATTAGAAATGCATCTGACACCTATTAAGGCTTTCTTATTCACTCTCTGTGCTTCCTGCTTTCCTAAACTCTAAAAATACTCCCAGTAGGCACAGAAGATGCAGTCCTCCCACCACCTGGGTTATCCCACATGCACAACCACCATGAGAACAAGGTCTGCAGAGCCAGAAGGCAGATACACACACCTGCCTCAAAAGCTTTCAAACTGAAAACAGGAAACAGATCAGATCTGGCAGAGGCTGAAAGTGACAGGACAAAAACTCTCACTGCAAACACAACTCCACAAAACTTAATTTTAAAAAATATATATGAAAATATATTAAAAAAATAAGCTGAATTTCATGGGAGTTGCACATAAATTAATCAGCCCTGAGAAACAGCCTGCCCTTGCTTATCAGCCAGTGAGAGGTGGTAAGACACTTCACAGGTTCTGCTTGCTATTTCATGAGTCAAATGAGTTCCACTCAAGGAATCACCACTGATATTTAATGGAGAGAATGGCAGTGATCCTCATTGCAGGCCACTTTCAATTAAAGAACTGCAATTTAAACTTACAACCTAAGCAGAGAACATAGTAAAGAAAATGCAAATAACATGAAGGGTGTTATCACTACGTAACAGACACAAACTTTGAGACACATCCAAGCTTTGGGTCTATCCATTCCATGACACCAGGGGAAGCAATCATTAGGGGACAGATAATGGAGTACCACTGCAGCTTTATATATTGGAATGTACAGAAAAACAGCTCAAACTCTACTCACTCTGGGGTACAGACCTCACTGCAGTAATTTCAGCAGACACTGTAACACAAGAGCTGTCTTCTATGATGCTTCAGTGAAAACAAACATGCAATTTTCAATGGAAAAAAACCCAAACAATCGGGTAAAAAATTCTAGGAGAAAAGCATCCAAACACTTCTCATGAATTACTGGATTACTAACAGACAAACCCATGGTGACTTTTTATGACGCCAACCACGTTTGCAATAGCTTGTCATGCCTGATTTTGGCAAGGGCATTAGTAACCATAACAAGTTAGCTGCTGACCTTTCATAAAGTAAACAGTCATTTACTTTAAGTGTAACTTCAGACAAACGAAACTGACAAGCACCAGACAAACATTTCAGAAACCTCAACTGCATGTATAAAATCATGAGTAATTTTTGTTCTGTCAGACTCCTGCACTTAGAATTTAAACCTACAAAAGTGATCACCACTAGTCAACACAAAAGCTCCACATAAAGACACACAGGCTTTTTACAAGAACAAAACTGAAATGCAGCTCTTTTGTAGAAAAGTTCAGTCGTTTAGTAAGAGTAAACAGAGTTTAGAATGACTCAATTTATTTTACTTATATAACTATGGATCTATACTACTCTATATTTCTTTTAGAATTGTAGTTTATTTTCATTGAACAGAAGTCTATTTTAGCATGGAAATAGTATATATGTGTCTCGTCACTTTTGTGATATTTATTCACATTTCTGAATGAACTGTTAAATACAAACTGTCTTAATACACTTGCTTCAGCCTTCAGACTTTTTGTCCTTAGGTTCTGTCAGCTTTCAAATATTATTCTTATTCCTTAATCACATGTCCTGACAGTAGTCTCATTCCCTCCAGTATTCCTCAATGTCCTCTGGGACATTTGCCAGTTTTTGTCATCTGCCCCCATTCTCCTTTGGGAACACTAAAGGAATTAATTTCATTCTTTCCCCAAGCAATGCCTGTCTCTGCTGTTACAGTTACCACTGGCATCTTTCATCCACTCAATACACAAAGGTCTGTGTCTCCTTAAGTGATCCCACAGTACTCAGAAATTTAACAAATCTTCTGTAGAGAAATACCTCTCATGCTCTGCATTTCCTTGCTTTAGCATTTTGTAAAAGAAATCTTCTAAAAGACGGCATTCCAATTTCCCATTTTTTCATGTTCCACCTTATTTTAGTTAGTTCAACAACTTTATACATCTAGGCATGACTGTGTCTCTGTGTCAGAGATAAGCAGTTTCATTGTTTAGACATGGCTGTTTTGATCCACTATGTATATATGCTATTTCTTCTGTTATTTTCCCAATTTTGCCCAACATCTTATCTGAATTCTTACAGAATAAGCTCTTAAGAAGTGTCTGTTACTTTATATATCAAAAAAAACCCAACCCAGTATCTTATTCCTGAACTTTAATTTTCTAGTAAACACATTTCCATAACAGACTTCTTCAATCTACTGATTCAAAATTTCTTGCTCAGTTCTTGCTCATTTATTTATTTGAAAATAAACTGAAATGTTCCCTTTGACTCACCCAGAGAAGAATATTCTAATGAGTTATGCATTGCAGTTCCTTACTGTATTGAATATTGGAAGTCGTACCACAACTTTCCAATAAATGCAGTCAAATTCAATATATTCTACATCTCTTTTCTGCTATTACTACTGTCTTTATCAGATCCCATCCATCTTTTTGTTTGTTTGTTTACCTGATGTCTGAGCAGGATTAAGTAACCAGCACTGTTAGCAGTTGCTAGAGGAGAGGATTCTTGCTGTGGTTACCTCTCGAACTTCCTCAGTTAAGTATCTTCTGCTTCCTGAGTTACAAGCTCACTACAGCAAAGGCTGCATCACTTACCAGCATGTCAGATGCAAAACAAGCCAAAATCTTTAATAAATTGTCCTTGGATTTGTTTACTCTACAGGTAGAGCATTTTCTCAAAGGAACAGTGAAAGTTAACTAAAAGATACCAATTCACAACATTTTTTCAGGATCAGTACATTCCATGAAAGAGAGCACACTACTGAAACATTAGATACAAATATTTAGCATCTCTGTATCCAAACAAAGTGCAGATTCTGCACTTGGGCTGCTGACAAGCTACATAGCTGAAGGAAGACCTAGAAAGATGACAGCCAAGCACTCAATGAACCTTTATTTTCTTCACTCTCACCAAGACAAGAGCAGCTGTCGGATTTTACTGAATAGGTTACAGTCGCTAATTTCGATATTACCATTATCATGAATGACAGCCAGCAGAAATACAGATCTCTTTGACCTGGAATGAGCAAAAACCTTCAGTGGAAGAATCCCACTACAGCCACATCCTGAAGCCCCCGCATCAATGCGGGTCTTGGCGCTGGCACCATCCTGCCATGGAATTCAACCAGTCTACCTGCTCGGCAGAAAGGCGTTTCTCTCTTAAAAGAAACCAGCTATTAAAGGAAAGCACGCACAAAAGAGAAAAAGAGGTAAAAGGGTCAGAAGAAGATGAAGATTCACTCTAGAGAAGATAAAGAGTAGAGCATCCAGAAAAGGAGGGAAAACTCTAGAAACATCTGATACCCTCTAGAGGACAAATACATGGCATTCCAGGTAGGATAATAAGCCAGTAATTCGTGGAAGATCAAAACAATGAACTCTTTAGGGGAAAGCTGGTACCATACAGGCTGTAGCTTTAACTGAGGCTTCTAAACACGAACACGAACCCATCACTAAATAACAATGTTAATAACTAAAGGGTAGACATGAAGCCCCAAGCGAAAGAATAGAACGGGCAACCTTCTCTTGCGAGAACAGCACAGGAAGCTGACAGGCAAAAACACAAGCACAGGACCCGGAGGTAACGCTGAAGGAAACACTCCCCGGAGGTGCCAGGGCGATGCTGCCACAGACGGAGGGACCCGCCGCCTCGTGCGGGAGCGGGCACTGGGCGAACCGCCCAT
>VYXD01013788.1:1826425-1877599 GCA_013397195.1 Hylia prasina | reverse complement strand
CCTCAGATTTCCTAACTGTTCTTATAACAGTATTATAGTGGGTATTATTGTGGTCAATGAATTATTGCAAACCGGCTTATTTGGAGGAACAAAACGGTGTAACTGAAGACAAGGACTTTTACTATCAAATACTTTACAGGAGGATGAATATAACTTGCCAGATCCCTGCTGTCTCATCATGAAGATTAATGTCTACTACTGGATAACTCTGCCACTTCTCGTAAAACAAAGAATATATAAAGCAAATTTATTGCATTAGTTTAAGCCTCAGTTAATTGACTAACTGCGACTATAGTAACAAACCTTTTTTCTCTCTCATATGCAAAAGAGAAACTGTGTATTTGAATTCCTTTAACTGTTACCCAGGAATGCCACCTCCTGGCTACATATAGAAACGCCCTTTGAGAGGGAGAGGGAAAAAAACCCCACTTTTCATTCTATAGTTTCCATAAAACTATTTCAATTAAATATATGTTACAAACGTGTGAAACACAGGCATGCCTCCTGCCAGACTTCCTATCTTGCTCGTTGAAATGTAAAGGTACTCAGATATTTACTTTTCTAAAGAAATGGTGCGGTTTAAAATAATAAACACACCTGACACTAACTTTCTGTAGAAACAACCTTACAGCTGTTGTATGTAAAGGTAGCAGCTGAATCAATATCAGGAATCAAAATCTGACCTTACTGAAGCTGACAGGACTTTTGCCACTGACTTTAGTGGGGCCTAAACTTTCAGCCTATATTTTCTGTAAGTTGCTCTTATGAACTGGGTTCAAATTGTCAGAAGTTTTAAAGGAAACCAGACATATCTTCTTTAGTTCAGTGGGCACAGGGTTATAAAGGGAAAACTGGTTGTGCAAAACAATCATGGCAAAGGTTTTCAGAGTCAGAGATCTCTCCTTCCCTGTGATCAGACCAGACTGCAAACCAAAACTGTTGCTTTTATACCTTGAACTTGTCCAGAAACAGATTTGTTTGGTACAGGAATATGTTCCTAGAAGCAATAATATTATCATGCTGCAGTGGACTCCCAAATCAAAGCAGAATTATACTCTGGCTGCTAGGATGATATGCAGGCAGCAGGACAAACAAGCCAGGGAATTTCTCTCACCTGGAAAGCAAATAAGAAGCATTTCTCTAGTGCATGAAGAAGACTATTTGGGCAGACAGCAGATGAAAGCCCCTGCAATTACAGATTACTTTAACTCTACTGCATTTAGCTTCTTTTTTTTTTTAACCTAAATATTACAGCTGTGTGATCTCTTGCAGACTTAAATTCTCAAGTTCGTAGGTAAAAATAATTACAGTGAGCCCACTTAGATATTTCAGAGGGAAATAGGCTCTTTTTGGTTCTGCCCATCAGTTTCTTTCCTGTGTCAAGTATAACATGGCAGAAATGGAAATGCAAGCTACCAAATCATTACCCTTAATGGGGACACAGGACTGCTTTTGTATCTTAATAACGGGTATCTTACATGTTTGATAAACATTTTTGTTACAATTAGAGTCTTTCTAACACAGAACATACAGGATGGAAATTATGATTTTTGTTTCTTTTCCTTCTTAAAGTTATATTAATTGTAATGAGTTTTGATAGGCTACAGATGCATGGTTCTTCTACAATAAATAAAAATACCATGAAGCTTTATCAATTTTCTTACTCCCTTCTTTGGAGGAAGAAAATAAAACACACTAAATTGAGATAAAGCTGTTCATCTCTGCTGTTCCTACAGTGCCATACTTGTCTTTTCTCATGTGTCATCTTAAAACTACGACCCAGGCAGTGGTACATGGAAAGCAGGTACCCACCTACTCAATCCATCTCTACAAATGTCCGCAGAGTTTGTTATTTCTCCCGGCTGCCTTCTGAGAAAGCTGTAAGAAGCCATTTATAATTTTGACATGTGTACTAAATTTTGACAAATATAATAAGTAATGGAAAGCACATTTGTGAATCCTGCTTTTTTTTTTCATTTTTTTTTTTTCTTTCAACTTTGACTCAAAACATTACAGGGCTTCTAAGGCTCCTAAAGTACCATGCTTTTTCTTTAATGAGGATGATTATGATCAGAGTGCCAGAGAAATGACAGCATGTGTTGGGTGGCTTTGTGGGTTTTTTAAGAGGAAGGCAGGGTTGAGGAGACAAGTGCTCAAGGGAAAAAGAGAAGAATGTTCCAAAATGAAACTGTTCCAACAATTTGCTCTAATATTACTGATACTATCTTCTATCTGTAGATGGCAGTGATCTCCCACTGCCTGCTTCAGGAGGAAAAGGAGAATGGTGGTGATGAAATCCTAAAATTAAAAATCACTGTGCAAAACAGATGTGGGGAAGAGAAGTCATAAGGTATGGGAAAGTATATGCTGTTAATGTATTTCGTTTGTGTGATGAGAAGATGTGTCATGCCATTTAGAATCTATAAATTTCTGTACCAAAGGATTTTGATGACAAATTCCAGAATATTATGTTTTGAAATTTATCTATGATTAAAACCCTTTGTTGGATTTCTGGATTTCTTGTATGCACCTTAGACACATTTCATTATTTTAAACATGTTTATTCAAATAATACCTGCTGTTTTCCTTCCAAACCCCTCTAGGTACTTAGCTACCTCCTTCATCAGTTGTTCAGCAGGTCTATTACCCATTTAATTTGTAGCTGTTTTTCTCTTGACACTTGCATTATTTTTCACTTTCATTCAAATAAAATGCAGTGTCTAAGTCTATCTGGATATACTTCAGTGAAGGGTGTGATGTGAAGCTCACTGAAAGCAAAGAGTTCTCATTAATTTCAGTAGGCTGATGATCTCACCTCACAAAATCTACTGTGCTTGGTGACCTGCAGAGAGAATCTTCAAAATACAACATAAAATCACTATTTTCAGTTGTGGGTTGTTTTTGTCTTAACAGTTCTCCTGAAGAATTTTTAAAGATAATACTTTTCATGAAGATCAGACTATAAAAACTACATTTTTGAAGTTCTGTTTCAAGTGTCACATGGGTTTCTAGCATCAGATTTTAAATGGAATCTAGACACACAAATGCAGATGAGGTGCCTAAGAGGATTTCAAACACCATCTAAATGGTATTTTAAAATTTGCTTCTGAAGTTTATAAATATCAAGGAGATTTTGTGGGGATGAAGATGCCTGTAATGCATGTATATGCAAAGTGGACACAGAGAAGCACCTAAGCCAGTTATTTGTTAAGAGCTGTTGTTTTTAGTAGAAAGTGAGTCGCTGCAAAGGGAAAAAAAACCCAAAATATTCATCTGCTTTAAGGCAGCCCAGCCTAGTGTAAATGGTATGAGCATTAGGTATCTTAGAGTGACTTTGATACATTCCTCAGCAAATCATGAGCAACTATCTGCTTCAGGTCCTTCTATTTAATGCTAAGCCATTTCATTCCTTGCTGCTGAAAGAGGTTTTGCAATATCAGCACACCTAATCTGCAGCCACTGTTGTTTCACTGCAGTCGAGCAGAGGCTTGTCATTAGTATGACCAGTGGCAATTTTGACCTCTAGCACAGAAAGCCAGCATAAATTACTGTGCATTGCCTAAATCCATTTTGGAAAGCTTAGCGGGAGTTTTGTCCTTTTGCACAGGAATGTATCACATCAGTATGTTCTGGAGCAAAAAGAAAACACACTCTCCATCCAATTGCAGGCTTCCCACACTCTGCCATAGTAAAATAAAACCATCTACCTGGCGTCACTGTATTAAAGCTTTCTATATATGAATCCTTATTTTCTCCTCTGAGTTTTGTCACCTCTTTCTTGCCAGGCCAAATGGCTTTTCCTCCTCTTTATTGACCACACTCTTCAGTTCTTTGAAAAGCAGCAGCAGGTTCTCTAACTGATCTGTCATATTGCTAAACCTGCAGTTCTAAAAGTGAATTTGTTCTTTTAATGAGTGAAGGGTTAATCTTTATATTCCATTGTCAGAAATATAATCCATTAATCTGTTCCCAGTATGTAGTTTCATAATATGCCCTCAAAAAAAAAAAAAAAAAAAAAAAAAAAAAAAAAAAAAAAAAGGGAAAGGGCAGCTAAGGAATTATGTATGTCCTTATTGCCTATTATTTACAGATCCACACATGTCTATATCCAGACTTTTCCCTCACACCACTGGCAGGGCACAGTACAGAAAATTAATTTCCTTAAACTATTTATATTGTTCTCCCTCCAAAAAAGACTATTGTGAGATATTAAATAAAACCTAGGTTTAATATCTCTACTCATGCTCTAAATGCACACAGTAAGATCCCTTCTTTGGGAGTTACTTTTGGTCACTTCACAAATATGTCTACATTGGAATTTTGCAAAAATAATTTAGTAAGCTGTTGGCTCAGCTTTGCTTTATAAACACTTCCAAGATTGGAACTTGAACTCAAAGTGTGCAGGATCCAGTGTAACTCTCCCATAGCTTCCAGTGACACTGCCTGACTTGCAGTGTTTCTGTCTATCCTTCCTCCCTTCAGCTTCTTCCCATTCTCATTCTTTTGCTCCCTCTCTTCATCTTTCTAATTCATTCCACATGCTCTTGAATATGTACCATGCAAGCTGCTGTTTTGCATTCAACATTTGTTTATCCTGGGACTTATCACAGTATCAGAGAATCTCATAACTTTCACAGATTTTTATCCTCTTGAAGCCTTTGTGAAACAAGGAAGTGTGTGTCAATTTACAGGTGGGGAGTGGTCACACTGTAGATTAAGTGAGGTGCTCAGAGCCCTGCTTAGCCGTGGGAGCTCTATTCAAGTATTTCTTGGCTCCTGATCTGCTGTATAGATTGAACATTCCTGTCGAACTACATCTCCTGCAGCGCACCACAGTCTCTTTTCGAAGTGAGGACAGGCCATCACTCCAGCATTTTTGGCTTCTGGGAGATACAAATTGGCTGGGGAGGTTCTTCTTACATTAGAACAGGGACATGAGACACAAAGTCAGAAATTTCAGAAAATCCCATTGCAACTTTTCAAAATCAAAATTAATGGATGGGTAGAAACATGGATGTGTGTGGGAATGGGTTCAAGTGTCTGACCTATATTTCCATTCCCCCAAAAGAAACCAAAGCATCCTAAAAAAAAAAAAAAAAATCATGCAAAGCAGATACTTTATTCACAAACAGTTAATGATCCTGTTAATGATCCAGTTAAACATGCTGGCTTCTGAAGAAAATTCTGTAATGGCCCTAGTTGTATCGTAGACTGGAAGAAAAGAATATATCTAAGACTTCATTAGAGTTATCTTGTCCTTCTCATTTCAGAAAATCTGCTGTAGATGTAGCCAGCATGCTTTCTGCAATAAAATTCACCTACCTGTACATCCACACAGTAAGTCTCTTAATGCTGGTTCTAAATTAATTTTTTTTTGAGTTGTCAAAACATAGGACTGTGTATCCATGCTTTACAACTCAAAGGGGAAGCTTGCAAAGCAGTGAAAGGAAGGCTCACATAAGGACTGAGGCTGGCAACATGTGAAATTTGGGTGCCAGGTTATTAAATATTCTGATTTAGCTGCAATGTGAAACTCCACAGTGAGCTCTACAAATAGCTTTGCTGATACTGAGGCAGTGACCTCTGAGGCTTTCATGTGACTGTGCTGCCAATGGGTTGTCTGGTCCACCGGGGTGCCACTTTCCTTTGATTTATCTTTGAGTCTGAGGAATTTTTATTTTTTTTTTCTGTAGTAAGAAAATCCTATTTCAAATTCATTATTAGAGCTGGCCCCAGTGGATAAATCCTAGTAACTAGATATTTATTTTCCATGGATATATGTACTGACTTTAAAACAAGCCTCATGCAGATAGATGTCTGCTTTTCCTTATTAATTAAGGGAGTTGGGGAAGGGAAGAAAAAAGGGAATATATAATAGCTCACTTACCTGAGAAAAGCTGTGCAGCTGGGTGTGATCTGTTGTATAATGCAGAAAATATGCATCTAATCAATTGTACTGTCTTGGAACCTAAAAAAAATCAGTTTATAGCAAATGTTATTATACAAACTCAGTGATAAAATAAACATTCTGATTACTTCCATACTTTTCTGCAGACCAAGTATAGTCACTACAAATGAAGTTAAAAAAAAAAAAAAAGAGAGAAAGAAAGAAAAGTAACAAATTAAATGTTTGTGTTAAACTACTCTGGTACTGAGCCCGTATCTCCTGTTCTTGGGATTCAAACTGCTTTGCCTCATGAAAATGTTTCAAAACTGACATGCAGAAAAAGCCTGCATTCTGCTGCAAGCATAACTTCCACTGAACTGTGTAAAAATAAGGCAAGATACAATGTCAACACTAAGAAGAAAAGGTTAAGTTACAGTCCTTGTAAATTTGATGGGTATTGCATGAGAAAGCCTTTTTTTTTCAGCAAATCAGTTTAGTGCTTCTTTTTCTGTTCAGTATTAAAAACATTGTAGCAAAATCAAAAGTTTCTAGATCTATCAGAGAACTGTGAAAGTAGCATTTCTACAGGCTACAAAAGATATTTTAAGTCTTATCAGAAACCTCATCAGGGGACTTAATCTGCCTGCTGAAATTTTGCAGAAATTGGCTCTATTGCCTCTATGCCCAACTACCTAAAGTCACCCACAAAACCAGAGATGTATTTTAGTCTGTGTTCAATGTTTTTATGCAAGGGAGACAGTAAGGAGAATAGTGTCACCTCCACCATCACAGTAATCACAGCTGCTGACTGCACAGTCAGATGCTGTGCAAGGGGCTCAGTCTAGATAGTTTCAAGAAGTGCATTTCATGCTAAGCACTAACAAAAATAACCAGTATTAGCTGTTCATATTCTGCATATAACACAAAGGCTATTGCACCTTACTGGATTGTCCTCAAAAATCACCTTTTGCACAAAGGAAATCAGCAGTGCAGTCAGTGTGCACAGGCTGGGAGTCTCCCACACCAAGCTAGGCTTGAGACAATGCCAGTTACTGCCATGATGAGGTTTTTCCTGGTGTTTTCACTCCCTGAGCAATCCTCTTTCTCAGCATTTTTGTTAATTTATTTTTTGCTTCATATTTTCATATACATAAATACATGGAAGCATTTTACAGGAGTTCCAAATCTTCCTGAGAAGTGACTGACCTTTATAACTCTTGGAGTATGTGCACTTTATTGAAAAGTTCTCCCCTCGATATATTTTCTCTGAACAATGGAAAAAAATATCTGTGTTAAACAGAACCCCATCCAGGTATGTGTGTAAACTTGAGAGAAGAATGCAAGGGAGTTATTTATAACGGGATGAAAATATTAAGTATTGTTTATTTGGTGCCAACTATATTCTTGGTTCATATCTGTTCTTACAAGCAGCACTCTGTTCATATATGGAAGAAGCAATTTGAAGCCACAGCATCTGAGCTACAGTAATTTTGATATAATGGCAATGAAAAGATGCCAGCAAAGTACCTTTTATGTGTGTGTTAAACTTAGCTTTGGTTGACAGTGTGCCCACTGCAAAACATACACAATACCTATAGGAATGATAAACAGAGCTTTCTCCAAAGAAGATCTTATTCACTTCTGTTGCAACTTAGTTATTAATTTAGTGCATAATTTAATCTATCAATTCCTTATCTATAAAAGGGATGCATCAGGACTTCTCTAAGTCTTGTCCAGGCACATTTCAATGTCTTCTGAGAGCAGCTATCCTGCTATGGGTGTTGCTCCACCCCTGCTACTCCACATCCCTAGTCAAGACTGGGGGCTCAAACTGTAACTGTTATATCCAATATAATATGAAAAATTAATTTTATTATGGTAGCTGCAGGCATTAAGACTTTAAACAAGGAATAAAAAAATACTACTGTTTGACATATAAAGAATATGAAGGAGAGAGTTCTGGAAATGCTTTGAAATACCTGAGTAATATTTTCTGAAGCTCTAGACATACTTACTATGATCACGTCTCCCTTTAAGTCTTGTAAGCCAACACCATCTTATTAACTTTTAATATATGAAAAATATGCACTATAGGAAATGTAAGGTTACTAATGAGGTAAAGATCTCCCCCCTCACAGTTATTTCCTGTCCATCTCCGTGGTAAGTAACCATGTATCTTTGTATATGGACATGTACAAGATAAGTGAAATAGCTACTTACCCATCTCCAGTCCCAGTAGACCTTGATTAGCCAGTAAAAAGGCAGAGGCCACATCAAACCAACGCTCTACAGAACAAACCCAAAGAAGTGCATTAAGATTCTGCCCTTGTAATGCCAGCTAGAGAGATCTTCACACATGGGGAATACTGAATAGGACCTTCTAAAGCTAAAAGATCCGGCAATCACATTTTGTCCCATCAACTGGTAGCTCCCAGTACAGCAAATACAAAGAAATCTGCAGCAAGAACACAGAGAAATACTCCCAGAAAATATCTCAGGTTTTTAAATCACAGCAATATTCCCCTTGTTAAAAAAGCAGATGAAATGTATTTGCTTGTTGAACATTGCATTCATACAAGAAAACTTTTCTTTGCTGAGGATTGCACACAGATTTCAATCACTTTTCTGCAAGGCAAATACAGACATAATTTTTTTTTCCTGATATAAAATGCAAACCTTCTACAACCTAATCAAAAGTTAGACTGCCAGATCCCAAATGATACTAAAAAAAAAAAAAAAAGGTCACATTAAATTTCTAAGGGTCATTATTAAAAGCATGTGGAATGTTCCCCCCAGTACCTTTGGAATTTAATTGTGCAACCTCTGGACACTCAGGGTACTCCTCTTAGGCAAGGAACAAAACATGCTGATGTTAGAGGCCACACTGAAAGCACACCCTTGCTTCCCCCTGCCCATCCTCTTGTCCCCGGCCCTCCCTACCACTCTGGCCAAACCCTAAAGACAATCAGCACAAGAAATAGCATGATCATGGAGGAGTGTTTGAAAGTGCTGCTAGAAACAGATTTTCTCAAGAGTAAGAAGAAAAACTCAAGAAAAGTCAGCTTAAGTGACTGGTCCAAATGTAAACAAAACCCACCCAAAGCAGCAAACCAGGCAGAGCAAACCAGGCTCTGAATTAAAGCCAACTCATGTGAATTTCAGGTCAACCAATGGCTAATAGCAGCTCCACAGGGATTAGAGGCACTGCCTGCTACTAAACTGAGCAACTCTAAATGTAAACTCACTCATCCATTGAAGTCATGTTGAACATCCACTGGAGCATGTCAATATATAGAATTCCAGATAAACTGGCAAAAATTTGTTTGGCAAATGTATCCTGTACAATATGACTTAGAGGGGTTATTCAGGTCTCCCTGATACCTCCTATTGTTTCAACTTTTCTGGAAAAGCTGATTCAATACAAAACTTGCAGCATTTCCAGGAGCTTTAGATTTCCTGACCTCCAGCGAGTGGGAGGCTCATTGCAATTTCCCTGGAAGTCTAAAAACACATCTCTTTTTGGAATGGCACATTGAGCATTTTGTCACGATGTGCAGTGCAGTGCTGTCTGTGCTGAAATTTAGTTTTCCATAAATGAAAAAGCACCTGGTAAGTGCCAAGAATACCAGGGGATGTCTACCCATGCAATGTTGCAGCGTCCTTGCTCTGATTTACTGATACTTAGTTTCCTAAGATTAGCCTGTTGGAACTATCTAGAGGGATATGGAGTTTATTTATAAGCTCTAGTATACCTGCTCATAATTTATTTAAAAATCATCCCAATAATTTATTTTATAAATCAATTAGCTTCTACTGTTTTCCTTCCAATTTACAGTGAAATATCTTCTGCCTGTTGCTATTCTGCTTATTTAAGTTGGGTAAATGTCCTTTAAATCTTGTTCTTATGCCATAGGATGAGGCCCTGAAATAATTTTTCAATAATAAATTTATTTTAAAATTCCCTTTAAAAATTTAGTAAAAGGATGATGAGAAATCAATTTGGGATATGTTGATGAATTAGGTGTTATTATTATCTTAGCTTTGCTTTGAAACAGAAAGAATGTGCAAGAAAACAGATGAAAATACCATTCATAAGGAAAAAAAAATTAAAAGGTAGAACTAGTACCAATGTACAGACTGTTCTGTGAAATCATCTTTATGAGCTTAAGGAAACTCATTGGGATCTGGGTCACTGGGTTAGAAAGAACTTCACTAGTAAAAGAAAGATTACTGGTTTTTTAATTTAGTATGCTAGACAATTAGGGGAACTTGATTTCAACAAAATATTTCTAATATTATATAGCATGGAGTTATGCACACTGCAGCTAAAAGCAAGTTAAATTCTTAACAAATAAAGGGGGAGAAATGTAAATCTATCCTCTCTGCCCTACTACTTCTGCCTATGTACCATAGAGTGGAAATTCTGCAAGGATACAATATACAAAATGCATATATCTAGGCTCTGCAAGAGCACTACATAGAAACAATAAATTTAAAATGTACAAATCAAATTTGCTTTTAATCTCCCTTTATGTTTCTTATTAAAAAAGGAAAATTTGAAGACTTCAAAAATTAATGACATCAGAGAGAAAAATAAGCTTACTATAAAAGACTCAGTTAAACTTTAAAATATATAGCTAAAAGTCCTGAAATATTTTATACTCCACCACCTAACATAAAACAACAACTCAGAAAAACAACAGCAAATACATTCTGCTGCCTTAACAACCAAACCTGTTCATGTAAAATAAACCCATGCTATGACTGCTACACTGGATTAATAGACATGAAAATCAACAAATTCCCTCTTCTAGGCAAGAATCCCTTGTAGCTCCATGCTAAAATCCATTGCAAAGAAATTAATACTCCCATAAGAAACTTCAGATGGCAATAACAGTAGCATTGCAAGGACATTTGAAATAGGTTGGAAAGGAAATTTATTCCCAATGAGTAATACTGGGTATTCCTACTGCATGGAAGGCTCTGACTTTGATTACCTTGTATTTGGATTATGTTTTACCTTGCAAGACTCTATGATCTCACAGTGAATGATTAAATGTTAAGGATGATGTGATATTTAACTCATCGTGTAGCTGGGGAATATGATCCATATTTTACCAGTGAAGGGACTGAGATACGGACTTGTTAAAGGGTTTGACCTAGAAAATTCTTCAGAAATGTGTACTGAACTTCTCTCTCAGATTCCACAGCTGTGCCTTAGCCAAATGCTTTGCCCCTACCTGGTGTTCAGACCACACCTCACTGACAGGGTGTCACAGTACTCTTTTGTCTGGAGTTTAACCCTAAATACATGTGAAATTACAGGTAAAAGTCTTTTTGACTCTGCAGAGACAATTTTGTAAGGTATCTTGCCTCAAAGTTCCTTTCACTGATATTTAAACTTTTTTTATCTTTTCCCTAGAGTGGAAGACAATCCTACTTCAGAATAAATTGCTACAAAGGAGAAAAGCAACCGTTTCTCTTTCTCTGTGAAATCACCTCTGCTTGGATATTCAGATACAATCCTATATAGTTACAGGCCTAAATAAAACTACTGATATATTTCAAACTGGTAAAATTATTTTAATGTTGCTTGTATAGACATGAAAATAAGATGCACAGGTGGTTCTGCTCACTACAGGTGAAAGGCTGCAGATGGGTATAAGTTTTAAAGCGCTCTGAGATTATAAAAAAAACCCACTTACAAAGATTTCAGCTCTCACTAGATCAAGCCTGTGACCAACAGGGTGAAACGGAAGGCATTCAACTTCTGCAAAGCTGCAGGGACACAATCACTTATGAATGATCTGGTCCACCTTGGGCAGCTGGGAATTTTGTAGTAGCCATCACCAGGGCCAGCATTTTTTATGATTTCTCTTTTCTTTGGTAAGGTCCCAAAACCTTACATATTTTGATATAAATCCAGTCTCTTCTGCATCATCTGACTTCTGGATCAGCCCCTCAAAGAAGACTGCACTGGCAGTAGGTACTGTGCACAGAATAATCTTTGTTCTCTGCCATATGCCCCATGTGGTATTTTAAAAAATGACTGATTGCTGCATGATTGTTCTGTTTTCCCCTGTAGCTCCTGGGCTGTATATCTTCAGGTGTGTTAAGGTACCATGGTACAATGCCAGACTAAAATTTGCCTTAAACAAACTCCCAATAGCTCTGATATCACTTTTAATTTATATTATAATTTCTAAATTCTAGTTGTTCCCTTGTGACTTTTTTTTTCCACAAGCACATCTGGAGCTGAGAAGCAGTTCTGTGCAGAAAGCAACCATGTGTATGTATTAAATGACACCCTTCTGTGGGACTTGTGTCTCAGTGCAATCTGACCTCTTTCACCAGAGTGACCAGTTGTGTCCCACGGGTTCTGGGCAGTTCTTACTGTTTTACCTAAAGCAAAAAATTCCTGGGAGTGTCCACAAATCTGAACGGGCATCTGTTCTTTTCCTGTTGTTTCTTCTTTGAAAATATAAACAGAATGTTAATTACCTTGCCCTGATTTTATCCTGCTGCTCAGTTTGTTTCCTTTTAACTTTTGAATCTATTGCCACCTGCCAATTTGTCTAATCCTCTATTCTGGCAGATGTAAGGTTTTAGCTGAGATCCCTGCAATGATCCTGAAGGAAAATGAGCCATATTCCACTAGGTCAACAAGACTCAGAAAGACAAATCTGAGTCTTGTTACAAACGTTACTTCATCATTTGCAAAAATTGGAACCTACAGACAGAAACTTATTTCATAATTTCGTTCATGGATGCATTCAGAGGAGCTTGACATTCTCTCATATGAAAGGAAGTCAGTCACAAGATTTGTGCCTCCAATGCTTTCAGTGCCCTTTTCATTTTTGTCTAGTTTTGTTCTTAAATGAATAATAAAATAAAACTTTAGATAATTTGGAGATTCTTCCCTAGTTCTCAGCACACACAGAAGAAGAAAGCTGAATCAGCGTTTTCACACGTGCTTAACTCCATAATTATGGGCTGTGCTAAATTAGAGAGCTGTGCTCAGGTTTCATATTACAAGGATTACTTTAATTCTATACAGGAAAAAAAGAATATTTTACACCATATTTTAATAAATAATTAATATTAACCTGCATCTATTAAATAAAGGTTCAAACTTGCACAGTGCCGTAAGCTCCCACTGGATGGTGTTTATCGACTTGCAAAATCAGGACCTGGTACAATGGTATTTGGAGAGCACTTCTGTTTCATACTGTGCCAGTTCAATATTGCTAACTACAGGTGTTTAAAAAGCATGAAGTGGTCCATCAAATATCAAAAGATTAGCTTTATGCTTGCCAGGTCTTTAAAAAATAAATAAATAAATTTTGGGCTCTGCTTATTTGCCTTCTGGTTTTTGATACTCCAGGGTTCAGCTGGCTCATGTTTTCATGTTTTATCTCTAACCATAAAGGCGAGAACTCTTTTTTGATGGAAGCTAAAGTTTGCATCTACTCACTAGCCTGCAGGAGCAGACTTTAGGACAACATCAAATACCATTAACGCTCATGGGAAAATCGTGAAAATGGGCTATGCTGGTTGATAACTTACTAATTTACAAATTTTAGTAATAGACATTGGTCCTTTGAACTACTGATGTGAATTAGCCAGGTTCTACCACTTACTTAATAGTCCATGTTCCTTGTGGCATTGAAATTACTGTGGCTTAGAAACAACTGAACTACTCTGCAACTGAACACATCGCTGCTTGCCTCGTGAATCTGGAACAGATTTACTGCAGAGCAATGGGGGGTTTACCTTTTATGCTGGAATAGAAACAATATTTTAAGAGTAGATGGAGTATCTTTAGATTAGTTACTCCAATTGTTTCAATAATGAAACTGCTGGTTTCCCCTCCTTTTAGAGTTCTCTGCCTCCAACAAGGAGCTCCACAAGGTGCAATATCATGCCATGGATTTTCATTGTTTGCTATTTGATGGATGAGACATAGTCAGAGGTGTTTTGTGAGCCATTTTTAAGCTGGAACTGTAAATCCCTGAACATATACATCTTTTGGTCTGTCTTAAATACAGGAGCTTCTGAAATATGTGAAATGGCGTAGATTTGTTGGAGGAATGAATAACTGAGGAATGAAGAACTAATACACACTTGGGCTCTATTGCTGATGTATCACATTGTTCCAGTAATGAACTTCTCCAACGAATTAAGAGTTCAATTTGAAGGCTCTTTCCCCTGTCATTTTTACACTTGGCTAGATTAATTGCCTCAAGAACTGAAAACAAATATAAAGATCTAAAAATTTTGGACCCATTTTTTACCCTGTGTGCTGTAAGAAGAGTAACTGAGTTCTTTTCTTTCATAAACTGATTTAGGGCTTTAATTGGCTGCTGGGTGATGTAGAAAGTATAAAATCTCATTCTATACCTCACACCTTACAACCTATGATTCTGCCAGTTCAAATGAGACTGCTGTGGTAATCACACACGAAAAAAATTAGCTGAGAATGAAGGGGCAAACTTTTTCTCGTTATCTTTTAAAAATCTCTTGTGTTGCTAAATGGGTTTAGTAAGTAGAGAAGGACTACACATAAGCCCACCTAATTTAAACATGGTGCTTTTATAAATTGAATAATAACAAAATGCATTTCAAATTATGAATTAATTAAATGTCTATATATTCTCTTTACTATTGCATTAATTTTTACCCAATTTTAGGATTAACAAGCTGCCATGCGTAAAATTACAATTGAGGTGCCAAATCACTATTTATGTACCTCATATTGTGACAGTGCTTTGTGAAGCAATCCCAGTATATATTTCCTCTCCTGATAGGTGTAGCATATTTGTTTCCAATGGTCTGTAATTACTATTAGCAGCTGAATAAGCAGAAAACTACTCACTCACCTAATAACATGCAAATATCTAATCTTTTAAATATTAAGTTTTCTAAGTACCAGTGACTGAAAAGCCTCACACATTCAGTTCATGCAGAATTATTTCACTGAGGAATGAATACCTTTTCCTTCAGTTCCCCTAATTGCCTCTGCTGGAATCCCTGGCTTTGCAGCCAGACATCTTTAGCAAAATGTGCCATGGTCCATCACTGCAATCACATTGGAATTTCTGTTAATATCCAGCATCTTTTGTTGCTTATTTCATACTACCTATGCTAAGGTGATTATTAGTAATTTTTATTGAATATTGTAAGACCTATGCTTCATTACACTATTATAAAATGTACATTTGTTCTTTATAAGAAAGTAGAACACTTCAGAACACTTCTGTTTGCATGAAGTCAGCAGTAGTTTGGAATGGGCAGAATGCAGGTTTGAGCTTCTGCTTTAGTAAACGTTAATTACACAGGTATTTCCTGCACAAGGAACTACTCAGAAATACAGAGCTGTGTTTTGACAGTCAGTATTTTTAAAAATTTGCTTTTTGCTTTCCTAACAAGAAAGGATTTTTTCCCCCTCAAAGTTTATTTATTGCTTTAGTATTTTACCCCCTGAAGTACATTCCCAAGATTTTGATTTTCAATCTGGAATCCTACTGGGTTTAGAATTTCACTGAATATTTGAGAAATGTCCTGGCCAAGGAAGGTTTGCAGAACTAGACACCTCTAAGCACAGAAGTATTTTTAGTTGCAAATATTAAAAAAATGCACTCGCAGCTGTTCACACAGCAGTGATTGGAGTGGTTGGAGTACTGGAGAATGCTGATACCTTGATATGTTTTATGAGTGTAATGTAGCTGTGCTTCAGGCAGAAATTCTTCAGAAGAATGAGGAAAAAGAACATGAAGTGAAACTGTTTAATTTTTTTAAAAAATAAGTTACTCTCTTTTTTTTTGTTTTTAAAAGGGACAGAAATAATACTGGAGTCCATATACATATATACTGAAATGGAAATATATTTTTCATTTGGGTACATTGTGCAATTCTGCTTTCATTAAAATTATTTCAAGTAAATACCATAAATGAGAATTTGGTTTAGAATCGATTTTATTTCTTCCTTTTTGTACTGCTCATGATTATCAAACTGTCAATTGTGCACATTGAAAAAATGAGTGTAAGAACACAGACAAAAGTAGATTTTCCAGGGGGCTTAGAGAATGTATACAGAATCTGCATGTCGACTTGCCCAATGCCCTCTTCCACTTTCCCTTTGACCCATCTGAAAGGAGCACCTGCATTTCAGCATAAATGTGCTCTACCAAAGCCCACCCAACCCCAACAGCAACCTCGTTGTGCATCTGATCAGTGTCCCACCAAGCCCAGCAGCCCTTCTCCCAGAAAAGCCAGTATTGACTACAGGGTTTTGAAGCCAAGCAATTGATTTCAGTCTGCAAAGACCTCCTGAACTGAAGCTGGCAGTTTCCATGTAGTCTTACAAAAGCTGGATTCAAACTATAGAGATTTAAGACATAGCAGTTGGTTCAGAGAAATTTGTTAATGTTTGGGTGGGTACTTTACACAAATAGAAGTCTAAAGTTTAATTTATTTTTACCTTTTTTGTTTGATTTCTGCAATACCTGCTTGGAAGAGATCATGAATGCCAAGACTGAGCACTGATACTAATTAATAACTTCCATTGCAGTATACATCAAACACTGCAGTTAAAGAAAATCTTCTGGTTTGTTTGCTTTTATTTCTTTATTTCAGGAAGAGAACACATAAAATAACTGAACCCTGTAAATAAAATAAAATTATAAATTAAGATAAAATACCACCCTTTTCTTTTTCTCTATAGCCTCATGCATTCCTTTCAAACATGAAATAACTTCTGAAGGAAGGATGGCTGTGGTGAAAATCAATATTTTTCCTCTAGCTGAGCCTACTTCAGAGAAAAGTCAGATCCTGCCTATGCCCTCTGCTTGCATCTAAAAATTTTAGGTTTCATTCCCTGTGGTAACTATCATAACTATACAGCTACTTCATACAGTATATATTGACTTTGTAAACTGTGGTTGTTCTCTGGTCTGGGGATCAGTATTCTGGACTGAGCATTCAAGTGTGGAAACAGGAAAAGTCTGACATGTTATTAGATGCGTCCTTACTCATGCTCTTTGTAAGACTTCCTACATATCCCTGGATAGAAAATCAATGGTTACGTATGAAGTATCTGTGGTTACCTATTGGAAAGCAGCAATATGCTTCTTGAGTTTGTGAAAGAATCTTGGCTTTCTTATTTAGCAATGAAGGGCTGGTAAAGACAAAAACAAATTGACTAAAGAATGTAATAATCCTTAGTTTATGGCAAGAAGCACCAAAAGACACAATGAGCAGGAAGTGAAGACCTACATACAAACAGTCCCCTGCTAACTACAGCATAAAGGTTTGCCTCTGAGCAGAGCAGAACCTACTACAAAATTTTCTGCAAAACAAAAAAAACTAATGAGGTAATATAACTAAAGCTTAAAGAAAAGTGACTGCAGAGGACAAGAGAATTAGAGAGAAGAAAGGTATTGATACACAGCAATTATTAATAAGTCTCAGAACTAAACAGAAGCTATGTACAGTGTTTGCACTATTCTAAATCTAAAAAAAATCCCATGAAAAAATATAATAATATTGCAGTAGAAAATTTAGTTAGAAACAGGGCTTCATAAAATTATCAAATAAGAGATGATTTCCTGCTCCAAAGAGCTTCCTATCTAAGTGTCAGTCAAAAGAGTCAGACAAAAATATACTGCTAAGTGGTCAGTTGGGTTTATTTAAAGTTCTTAAATCAAACTGGTCTTAGCATCTGAAGGTTATCATGTACCAGCACTGAGCTCACATATAATTGTCACAGGGTTGGCAGTTACAGCTTTCCAAGACAAGGTCTACTCCCTCACATTTCACATGTAAAAATAAAGCAGAGTATGTGCCCTTTTGAGGCTGTAGTGTCTAGCTGAGGAAACACATCCTAATAAATATGATAGGCCACATTCTGCCCCTGGTTATTTGCCTTTGCCAACTCACTGACAACATTAACTACAAAATAATATAAAGTGACACAGAGATTAAGCATTTTTACAGGTTAGAAAGCAGAGAGCTCACCTTAGAACATCCAGGTATTCTAGGCTTAAAGTACTTACATCTTGCAGCTGCAAAATGTTCTTTCTGTAGAGGATACACATTACATAGCATGCAGGTGGCAGTCATATCCTATCACTATTGTAAAAGCAGTTTATTAAGCATACACGGTGTGACAGGGAAATGGAAGATAGCCAGGAATTTGATCTTACCTGGTGCTCTGTGCTGCTGCTTCACGGTCTCTTGCCATGCTCAGAAGTCCTATGCTTTGTACTTGCTTCAGGCCTAGAGCGTCAAAGTGTATCAGTTCTTTTACAAAGCCACACAGCATCAGCATGACATGTGAAACTAGCCAGTTCTACAGCTCTTTACACTTCAAATGTTTTCATGATATTGAGCCTTACAAGAAGAAATGTCAACCCAGCCTGATCTTTAAGCCTTTCACCATTGAATCAACACACGTGTGTCACAGATATTTAACAGTAACTGTAGAGATGGATGAACGAGTTTGTGGAAAATCCTGACCCAGCATGCATTTGCTCCAAAAGCCCTCCCAACCCTCTCTAAAGTTCCTGTCACATCAATGGAGTTCTTATTTCTTTGTTACTCCTTGCTAATTTCCTGGTCATCATGCTGTTTGCTGCTGATGTAGTAAAACCACATCCATCATCATAACCAAACCCTTTAGCTGAGTCTACACAGCTTAATTATAAACCTTCTCTTTGGTAAGGAAGATAAGCAAATACCTACTGTAAGGAACAACAGACACCCTGCTGAAACAAGCAGCACATGCTAGAAGTGAAGCATGTGCCTAAATACTCTGCTGTATTTTTAATATTATATAACAAGCCATTTTTTCAGAGGAAGTAGATTAACTCTGTAAAGGAGGCAAGAAGAGGCAGTCAGGTGTTTTGGGAAGCATGAGCCATCAGCGTACTTGCTGTCATTTCTCTACATTCTCTATTTTACCATTCCATATCTTCCCTTTTCCATTACTTCTTTTTTCCCAGGTTGCTTTCCCCTTTATTTTCTGCTTCTCTCATTTTGCTTGCAGACTCCAGATTTGTAAAGGACTTTGCTTCGTCACTTTTTCTTGTACAGAATTAATTTAGTACTTATCCATTATTTTGTGTTATTCTGCTTTAAATGTGTGAGTTCCACTGTCCAAGCAGGAGCAAATGACCTGTGTGAATGCTGGTGAGCACCTTGTTCTCTGTGGCTGACAGGGTATAAAGCCTGTCGCTCTTAATTGCCACCACAGACGACCTTTCAGCCTGAGTTTTGAAGTTCAATCATGAGATATTTGGTATTTCCCCAGCTATTTGCACATGTTTTAACTGCAGACTGTGTGTATGTGTATGCAGGCACGGGTCATTACACAAAGTGAAACCACCAGCTTCTGTGTCGTAGGCCACCGAACAGCCACCAGCTGATAATGACTCTCAGTTATTACTAACCAGGGTCAAATTCATGCCAGTGACCTAGAAGAAAAGGGCTCCATATCTCATTACTAACATTCTGAGCTCTCCAGTCCCTCTGACCACTGCATTCAGGTCTTAAAGTAAAAAAAAAAAAAAAAAAATAAAAAAATCAGGAAACTAAACCAGATATTTCAGGCAAATGCATGTGTGGTATATGACCATATCAAACACCATCCAGAGAGTGAAATTCTTCCATCGCAATCTGATAATGCATTCTCAGCATACAGACACCTTCTTATACAAAACAACTAAAAAACTATCCACTAGGAAGTAGTATGATAGAGAAGCATCTCTGATCTGTTGAGTGAGTAACAGACATTTAGAGGAATCCCTAAATACTCTTTTACTTGATAACCCCTAACTTTTCTGAGTGAGTCACTCCGGTGTGCTCAATAAATAAAAAGATTCACAGAACCCCCTCAAGTGCATTTTAACAGAAGAAAAGGCATTTCAAAATCTTCATTAAGTCATACCAAGATAAACTGTAATGTTTAAAGACATTTCTTTTTCTTAAATCCTAAGACAATGGAGTGCATTTGCAAATATCAAAATAGGATCCCATTATTCAAAAATGGGACTTTAAATTACTTTTCCCCATCTCAGGTTCTTGTGCAATATTTTGGGATTGTAAGTAACTGTTATAAAGTCTCAGGATATTTAAACAGAAAGGACTCAAATCTGCAGGATACCTTTAATGTGATAGTGATCCAGCAAACAAATTGCAAATGCATGCCTCAATTCAGTTAAACTGCTGATTGCCAAAACACATTTTAGGATTTAGTTCTAACAGATCTAGGAATTTGAGGTCTTTAAAGCCTAACTAATTTAAATAAATGTATACACTCAGCTTTCGACTTTCCTTAAGATGATAAATAGTAAAGAATCATGAACTCTAAGTTCTTTCCCACATTATCTGTATGACCATATAAAATATTTCTAATGTAAATGTCCTGAAGTTGACAAGATACTCATTAAAGTAGGAGAACTCATAGCCCCTAGCATAACAGTTATGCCACCCTTGTATTTTTTGAAGTACTAAATCCTAAACTCAGGCTTGGTACCTAAGTAGAGAAAATAATTTTTAATATTTTGGTTTACTATAGATTTGGATCATTCGGTTTGTGAAGACCACATTATTCAGCCATTTATTTGGGCTTTTAGATATATTCCTTCTGTAGCAGGCGATTAGCCACCTTCAATGCAAAAAATGTGCTGAAATATTGTGCCCAAATTAGTTCATTTGCCTGAAAGGGAGTGGGAGGGGAATAGTGATAGTAAGAAAACTCTTTATGTGTGTTGTTCCAGGCATGATAGCAGCCTTGCCAAATCCAGGTGTTCAAAAACCAGAAGACAGTTCCCAAAACACAAAATTGGATCAAACATCACAAGATTAATATCTGTTTGTTTTTCTTTTGATTTACTTTATGGCTTCTGAGATTTAATTTTTAAATGAAAGCGGAGATTCTTACCTAACCACAGAATTTTGGAAGCTGTGAGTTAAAGAAAATTATACTGAGAAGTTCATCTGCTCCTGCTTTTGCCCACTCTCTGTTGCTCAACATCTACACTGCAACTGCAAGGAAGGGACTACATGAGCCTTTTGACCAGAGCTGCACCCCCTGGACTCTCCAGCACACTGTGAACCCCTGGGCTGCCAGTTAATGTAGCATCAAGCATGCTTTGTGTTGAGGAAGTGATGCAAATGAAAATTAATGGCCCAGTGAGTTTGGTCCTACAGGAATCCAGTAGCAGTAGCATACCATCCTGAACCTAGTGTGACTATTTAGGTTATTATAATATAATAATAGACAAACTAATTATAGTAAGTGTGATTACTTGGCTTATTCAGAGATTTCATTGAATTTCTTCTGCAAAGTACAGTTTGTGAACTCTGAGTCTAAATTTCACACATTTGAATGACTTGGCCTCTACATAAACTAAGCTGAAGGAATAGATGCATGAACTCTATATTTCTAGAGATTCCCATGAAGTTCAGTATAAGCACCTACAAGTTTGTGATCTGCCTATGAGCATTCCACTGCGTATCTCCACAATGTCAAAATTTTCCCCTGGATGCTTGTGTAATTAGCTTTAAAGACTGTTACAGATTCAAAATTATTTCATGATGCAGAATGTGGAAGGAGAGGCAATGTGAATGTGCTGACACAAGCACGTCTCCTTGACCCATTCCTGGGATAGCATTATTTACAGTGTTTAGGAAACTATCTGATCTCTGAATCTGTTTGTCTCCTTCAGTCTAGTGAGTACACACCTAAACAGTGCACTAGTCTAGTCTGGCACTCAGAAAGCATTACTTTGTTCCCAACCTGATCATCACAAGCTTATGCAACTGTGTTTTCTGTCTTTCCCACTAACTTTTGAATCTATTGGCCAATCTCAAATAAATTCGATAGAAGAGCAGCGATCTCCAAGATACTAAGTTCTACCCAGCTACATGAAAACTGATGACTAGATAGATGACTGGCCTCATTAAGAGAAAAACTGCAACGTGAACTTAAAAGTTCTGTTTTGTCTGGCTCACCAGCTGGACAATCAACACACAAGCAGCCACAGGACATGCTGCCTCTTGCCCAGCTAGTAATTAGGTACAGCAATGAGACCTCAGGATACTGTGTATGGACAGCAAGAGAGGACAAGAAAGCACAGGTGGAATATTTGAGATCCTGGATAGAAGAATCATAAGGTACATGAGAGGAAGCAGCTGATATTACTATTGTGGAGCCCTACAGAGACATAAGATTGAAAGACAAATGTGTAGGCGTTGACTCATGACAACATCACCAGGAAGGTGTGTAGTTGGTGGTTATCAATAATGTGCAACTCTTCCTTTCAGATTTTTAAGACAAGAATGCATATCTGAGAATCAGATCTGTTAGATGCTCAGTAAGAAGTCAGTGCATCTATATCCAACTGCAGAAACCAAAGATGGCATGAGGGAGAGCTAAGACAATATTCTCCACAAAACATTTATAGCCTAATCCAGAGATTTTCCATGGTGCACTTTAAAGGCAAATCCTGCACTGACTGTGCTATGTCAACCCTGCTACAAGCTGTACCATTGCAAAGATGTCACCAAGAACAGGACTGGGGTTTAGAACATTTTGCAACTGCAAAATGGAGACTTTCCACTGGCATTCACTGTGTTGGACATCATATACACAGGTGCCATAAGTTACCTTCTAGGTTAAATAGATGTTTGAAGCTATAGTACATCACCTATACGGGTATTTTAAGAGAATCAGAGTCTACCTGATGATCACAGAGGAATAACGCTCCATGGTAATATAAATGTAAACACTATGGAACTTAATAGCTCTCCAGCAATCTGTGACTACATTAACTTATTAAGGTATTTGTTGTATAACCTAAATACAGGAGTCACAAAGAGAAAAATAAATTCCCCTCCTCAACTATTAACACACTGTGCACCTGCATATTATTCTTTACTCTCTGATAGCTGTGGATATTCTCATCATGACCTCTAGTTGTTAGTTTTCAGTGTGCTGAACAGAACTGAGCAAAATGCAGTAAGATCACAAAGGTGAAGTTACATTTTCAGTTATTCCCTTTCTCATCCAAAGCTTCAATGAAATTCTTCCCAATAGAATAAGGAAAAATGTAGAACTGTATTCTTTTCTTTGTCCAAAGACCCCAGGATGCAGATGAATTGCAGTATGAGGAGTAGAGCCATCACAAAGGAAATGGTCATGCATGGGGTTTCGTCTGAAAATAGTTCTATTGATTTTGAGTGGGGTACCCAAGTACAAAACTGGGTACCGTAGTCTCTGAGTGCTCTTCAAAAACATTTTTGATACACATCATGCTTTGCTAGACCCACTATATTACATGACTAAACAACAGGGATACCTTCCTTATGATGCCTTTAAAAAAGTTATCATGCTATTTTCTCCATGTAAAAGAAAAGCAATGACTGTACAAATACTTCAGCATAAGGCAAGAGAATAAAGGCAGGAGTTTTGATCTACATCTCTGACTCATGTTCATGAATTCATTAACCTCAGTGGACTCATTCACCTCTGTTTTCAGAGTAAAAACTATTCTCAGTGAAAGATTAGTCTGCAAATGGTAACATTTCCCCAAACTCGTGGCTGACAAAAGCCATTTCATTGTCTGGTATATATTAGAGTGCCGTTAGGGTTGCTGTGAATTCAATCCCTCTACCTATAACCATCAAAGGACTGATGCTCCAGCTGGAGATCAACAGCCATGCACACCAATGACACTGCTGGAAATGCTGTATAGGGAAAATCCTTATACAAGAGGAATTGACATCTGGAGGTACCTAGGAACCCTCTGCTCCTTTATACCCCTGGAACAGCACATTCTGTTCAGAGCTCTTGAGCAGGAATTATCTCCTGATTAATTTATCCATCTCAGTATTTCTGCTGGGTTCATCAACAAGATAACTTGTTAAGAAGTGCTTAGCTGCTTATTCAGTTGAGCATTATTATTGCCATCAGCATTTCTCATGGATCTTTCAGTGAATTTAGAATTAACCAGTGCACAGCTTGAATCCAAAAAATCTTGGCATGTACCAATAGCAATGGGGGACAGGTCAAAATCAACAACACTAAACAAATATCACTACCATGCACAAAATCTGTATTTTCCCAGACCAGAACAAAAAGCATAACCTACCTGCTTCTTTTTCTAGTCCATTAAGTTATATCCACTGTACTTCCCTGTAATAAAAATACTATCTGGAAACACTTTCCCTAATAAATAGCAGTGCCCTCAACAACCTTTACTACTATAAATTCAATGCCTGTAATGAACTTAAGAAAACTAATCATGCTGTAGCTTAAACACTAGCGGCATTGGTCACTTAAGAACTGGTTTCCAGCAAAAGCATCTCCTCAAAGTATGGAGCACCACTCCCACTGAGCTCAGTAAGGCTGGCATGGTTTTAAAACTTTCATGTATATGTAGGAGAAAAATAGAACAGTCTATCCCACCCACAGCTTACTGTTTTCTTGAGAAAAGTTCAGCTCACACTAATAAATGTTTAAATTTGCAGGCCCTTTTCTAAACTATATTAAAGCAGATCATATTCTGACACAGTTGCTCTTTGTGCTTCCTGATCCTTGAGTGTTAGTTTTGATACACAGCTGCAGATTTCATTTATGCAATCTCAGTGTTTTGAGTTTGCATTAATGAAATCTGTTAGAAGTAATCACCTGCCTTTTGCTTTTCTACATCTTGATCTTGTAGATTAGCAGCATGAAAGAGAAAATATTGACACAGAACTACTAATGCAAGTGGTTTTTGTCATAAAGTGGTTTTTTGTCATCAAGAGCCATCGTTCTCTTTCTCTGCAATGAATTCCTGTTGCTTTCTAGATTGTGACAATCAGGGCTTGTCAGGACTATCCCATGTATAAAATATTTGTGCCAACCTTTTGCCAGCTGGCAGTTCAAACCAACATAGCTCATTGTGAAAGTGTTTTGCCTGGATTTTAAAATCAGATCTAGGGTTAAACTACAGATTGTACCAACTGTATGTCTTAAATCCATTCATTCCATCTGACCTGCAAGTACACATCTGCTGCATGTTAGCCTTACCCTGCTGTCTGACAGTGGCACACATTTGAATCCTCATCATTTTGATTAAAGACTTGGTTTTGTTAGGATGTCATGTACAGTATATCAAAGGAGATCAGTAACCAGTCTGAAAGTCAGATGACAAAGAAAACAATCAGCACATGCACAGTTAAGCAGAGTTTCATGAAAAGAAGGCTTAACATAATGAGTCATAACTTGGAAAAGTGTCTGTAAGTGGTCTCAGTACTCTGAGCTCACAGTGGACAGTTTAGGATTTTAGAAACGGTTATAAGTACAGACAATCACAAGAGGTGTGTTGTCACGGGCTCTGTACTACTCTGAGTACAAATTGGTTATCTCTGATCATCAAATTGTACAACATTCAGATTTAGGACGGGCAAAGCACACTATATTTCAAAACATTTGGTAATAATCTTTTTTAAGTTTTGGAGATTTGTCCAGCTGTTCAGTAAATTAAGGTAGAATAGAAAACCACTTTTCCTTTAATCAATGGATAATGAAGAGCATTTGTCTCTTACTTGTAAGACTAAAATACTAACTCTTTGTTTAGTAAAAATATTTTATTTTGCCTATCACATTAAAAAAACCTGCTGGTCAGCCTTCCTGAATGATTTCTGGTTTAAATATCTTAACGCATTATGTTTCCTATTTGTGTTTATTACTGTATATATAAGTGCATCTGTGTCTGTGCGTCAAGATCATTATTAATCATAGTAGTGGCAGGGGAAAAAAAGAAAACTTCTAAGCCCACTGGAAGAGCAATAGTGTTCCAGTAAGTTCAAGGTCTGCTAGGATTAAGGTTTGGCTGATCTGAGCCACCTGTTCTTCAAGTGAATACAAAAAGATGTGAGTGCAGTTCCTGAAGAAGAGAGCGTGGATTAGTTGGTCTTAGGAAAAGACAAATCCAGATTTTTGCTGAGCAGAAATGGTCAGTGTTAGCTGCCAATCCTACCAAAACAAAGTTTAGGGTCTGCTGTTTGTAACACTTTCTTTGATGCTTACCTCTCTATATGTCTTTATGTGGTATTTAAAAGATATCATTATTTATGCAAGCTCATTTATACATACACTTCTTTTTTTTCTCAAGGTATACAGGATAATTGTTTAGAAATCTTTCAGCTAAGTTTAAAACCTTATTATTAAATGAACTAAATTGTTTTTAAAACAGAAATCAGTTTTTTAAATGATTCACCAGTCCTTTTGTTTATATCACTCCAGGATTTCACAAGTGAGTAATTCATAATCACTTGAGCTGTCCACTGAAGGATCAGGCTTCCATCCAGTGTACATATGGCACTTGTGCCTTCAGGCTTAGGGTTTTAAAGCCTGTAAAGAAATGCAGTCAGGCATAACGTGGACTACCTGTGACCGAGAAACATGTGCTCATTAAAGAACACCTCTGCAGGAGAGGAGCAGCACAGAGGCTGGGAAAGCTGCAGCAGGGTGCATTTCCTTGGATCACTGTGTTAAATGCATTTGGAAGGCAAAAGAGCACAAGTAGAAAGATATTACAGGAACACTCCTACTAACTGGAAAATGCTGATCTTGAACATATGATCAATGTATTTCCCAGGTTTCCTTTTCAAATCATCTGTGTTCTTTTAATGCACTTAAAGGCATCCTGTGTTGTATCCTCTGCACTGACGCCACCAGAAAATTTTCCATGGTATGCTAGTATTTGTGCATGATCTTCAGCAGGAAGCTCTCCTTTGGTCTCCTAAGCCATGTGCTATTTATTATAGAACTAGGATAGGAGCTGATATTTTCCCAAGCAATTATGTGAATGGGGACCACGAGCTCTTTTGACTTTCAGTAAAACTCACCTGAAACATTTAAATATTTTGATCAGCAGTTGAGTTTCGAACAAGCTTTTAAAAGAGCATGAACACAATCCTGTACTTAATCTTTATGAAATAAATATTTTACTTATTTTGGATACTCAATCCCTTTGTATTTTAGACCAGGCTATAAACAAAAATAACTTTTACTTACCAATTTGAGTTCATGAGGATTTGTAAACATTAATTTACTAAGACAGCAATAGTTTTCACTGTGATTTCCTTGTAAGGACTTACTGAATGTCCTCACATCATAAGAAAATAAGGATTGCTACACTGGTGAGACCACCATAAGTGATTTTGACTTGTCTTGTACATTTCACTGCCCTAAAAAAACCCCAAGTATCTCATCAGACCAGAATCTACTGATTAATAGGATGGCTGTAGTAACGTATTTCTCTTTTTGTGTGTTTTAAAGCTCTGTTAAATCATTCTCTCTGTCTTCAGTCACTGGATTAAACTTTGGAAAAAGACAAATTGCTCTTATTCAGCATAGTTTTCTCTACTGAACATTGCAAACGAATTGAGGTGATCTTTACTGCAATGGACAGCATCAAAAATTACAATACAGTTTAGGCTCCTATTCACTGTACATTCGTTAGTACTTTTCCCTTCCTCCTCAAGTTTTTGTTCCTTCATAGCAACCACAATCAGATGCCTGGTATATTCCTCCAACACACCCTCCCTCAACATTGTTTTTTCACCTTTCCCAGGCCATTTGACAGGTTTTGTATATTTTTCATATTTTTAAATATCATTGAAATCTATTAAAGTGATTTTACTGTATTAATTGATAGATAAATCACAGGTTATAGTAATAGTACTTTTTTTGGACAATCTGTAGATGCAACATCAAATTTGTGTTAAGTTTCAGAGATGAACAAGAAACACGTGCTCATATTCTTGACCTATCTTATAAGCTGCTTTCTTCATCTGCATGTAGAACAAGTAGTACCATGGCTGTACATGTAAGATCAAAAGCTTTCCCTCAAAAAGCAGTACAGAGTAGTTCCATTTAAAGAATGGGGGATAAATCAAGCCTCCCTCAGTATTTTTGGGAGGTCTGTCACATCTATTTCCATTAAAAGAACACTAGAACATGAAAATGAGCCACATCAGGAGTCTCTCCTGCCCTGTATCTTACCTTGTACACAAATGGATGCCTAGGGAAGAGTAGCAATGAGACAAACTCCAGAACACAACACAGTCTCAATGCTACTGATGTACTGCATCTGAAGGCAAACCTTTGCTAAGTTCCTTTCTCAGTGAGCATTGCCATTTACATTTAATCTTATATGTTCTTCCAATTTGTACAGTTTCACAGCTTTTTGCTTTAGCAAACTGTAATTTGTTTTAGGAAATTAAGTTTCTTCAACAACAGAAGTGCATCTTTATCATTAGCAAAGCAGACTGACACTGGCAGAAACCAAGAACTTTGCAAGCACAAAATGAACTCCACAGCACTGTGAGATAATATGCATCTATAAAATGCAGTTTTAGACAGCAATAGTTTTTGTCTCACTTAGAAAAAAACCCAGAACATTTCAGTAGCTAGTTTATGGAAGCCCTGTTAGAACAAGAGGCTTTCAAAGGTACATGCTCATTCTCGTACCTGGTGCTCAGCCAGCAGATGGGGCTATTAAAGTCAGAGGAATGAACCAGAGAAACACTGTAATTTGCAAAATTAATGTAAGTCTCTGAGTACTAAAGGTCAGAATAAAGTATACTTTACTGCTTAGAAGAGATTCGAATGCAGTCAATGGTACAATAATTTACTGTATTTTTTCCAACATGTACACGTGCTGGTGAGTGAACCAAAGGTATTGTACATATTTCTTTTGTATGGGTGGGATTTTATTGCGTGTGATGAGGCCCACTTAAATCAATGCGACACTTTTCAAGTAAGATCTAAAAAAAAAAAATCAAAACGTGTCATAAATGCACACAAAGTACTAAATCAGCATAATTTCAGTGTTTTGAATTGCCATGGGAATAGCTGAGTTCCCATCAAGTTAAGTCTTGCAGAGGTAGCAGTCATGCTTCTCTTTTCCTAATGGTGCTACCATCACTCCCTTCCCTGTTGACTATTGTTCAGGTATAATTATAATGTGCCTGCAGAAATCCCATTAAATGTCTAGCTTTTGTTTGTAAATTATATGTATCGTAAGGTTTATGAACTGATTTGCGTGTTAAAATTCACAGAAGAATTCCAAGTCAAGAGCCTTAGAGTATTATTTTTCAGTAAATGAAAATGGCATGTCAGTATTTTAAAATGGAGATTTGGGCCCTTTTCTCCAGCTCAACTGAACCTGCCCTTCAAATATTACAAAGGACAATTGGGCATTGCCCAAAGGCTGTCAGTTTGCAAGCAGCACAGCCAGTGAGCAATTTATTTATTAAGGGCACAGCAAACATGTCATTCAGCTGTACAGTTTGCCCAAATCTAAACACAAAGATGCTGTTGTGGATCTTCAGTTCCTGAATTGCTCCTCATCCTATCAAAATATATGGCTAGAGTACACTTTTTAATCAAAATTGATCTGAAAAGTGATAAAAGCAGAAAGAAGTTTCTTGTTTAAAAATAAAATTTCTCAGAAACCTGAACTCACATAGGATGCTGAAGAAAAGCATTAAAAAGAAAGCAGCCAAGGAGAAATGAAGGGATGCATTTCATAAAGTATGAGGTCACCCTGCTGTCTCAGCAATCTTGTCTGTCTCTTTTTATCACTGTACTTAGGTATTACTTTTCCACATATTTTATATCTGGAAGGTTAGGATTAACACTTGCTGAACAGTGTAGGGGCCATCAAACATTCAGACTGCCCAGTTGCACAGTAGTCTGCAGCTGAGATTTGTACTTTTATAAAATTTAAGCTATCAAAACTGTTACTTGATTTCTTAAAGGGCAAGGAATACACATGACAATTTTAAACCCTGCTTCTAATGTCTCTCCCTAAAGTGAGTTTCAAAACATTTGGCTTTTATACATCAATTAGTCTTTGTATATTGAGATGGAGAATTACATTCAATAAATCTGGAATTAGTACATTATTAGACATAAGACCAAACCCTGGCTTTTCTGTAGTGTGCTAAATTTTACCTCACTCTAGAGCTGAGAAACATGGAAATGCTAGTACTGCTACATCAAAGCATTGGAAAAATTTAATCAACGGCACCTTCAAGCTATTATGCATATCAAGTGGCAAGATAAAATCATGAATAACAAAGTTCTGCAAAGTGGTTGCACAAACAGTGTTGAAGCAATCTTATAAAAGCGTATTTCTGCTGGACTGGACATGTCCTTTCCATGGAGGACACCAAGCTCACAAAGGAAAGAACATGTAGTAAACTTTTAATATGTGAAAGATCAAGAGACCAACTCAGGCAGAAGTAAAAAGATGCCCTGGAAAGAAAGAAAAATTAACCTCACATACTGTGACACAGGTAGCAACACATGTGGCAAACAAAACGTGTTGGCGAGACCCATTAACATCTGCTGCAGAAAGCTTGGAAGAAAGACATGCAAGCCAAGAGGAGAATAGGGTAACTGGCAAGCAGAGAGAGTGGGAGAGCAGGAGCACGTGCAGGGAAACTGCAGAAACAGCCAGGAAAAATGATCCCAACATACGGAAGTTGATGTCACACAAACTCATGCTTCTTTTGTCTTCAGAACAGGCACCAACCGACGATGACAAATTCATATTTGGACCTTCATGCCAACCCTTAATCTGTGGTGCAGCAGCTAATGCTGTTCTTGGAGCTAGACAGAGTCTTGCCTAAACAGCAGTAACCTAAAAGAGTGTGTTCACTTCAGCTCCATTAAAAAATGTGGGTGGGGTGAAATACATGGGAAAGAAGCAATCATAAAAGCGATCCATAAGGAAGTTCATTTCATGCTTCTAAAAGGGTTTGGCAATAAGTAATTGGGGATTTTTTGATCAGGGAAAGGTCCTTGTACTCAAAAAAAGGAGAGAGACCATTTATTACATTATATTTGAGAGAGAAAGGGTTCCAAGGCATCCATTTTTATAAATGAAATCATCTAATTTTTGCATTTTCTCATTTTCCCCTGGCTATGTCTGCTCCAATTCTTTGTTACTGAGTTTAGGAGACTTACTTTCACAGGAGACATGAAAGAAGGACATTAAGTTCACATCACATCTGTGAACATGTTGCCATGTCAACAGGCAGTACTTTGTGGCTTAATTATTGATTGACTCATGTTCCTTTAGGACATAACACAAGCAATAACAGCACACTGAGCAGCTTTTCTAACTTAGATACCTCTTTATGCCATCTAAGAGGTGTGGCATTTCCAACTTAGGCATGGGTAAGGTCCATACTAGAGCTTTAGCATGAAAGACCCTACCACAGCCATGCTGCATAAAGAATATGGTGATCTCAAACATACATAATTATATTAATGACATCGATAAAGAACTGGGATTAGAGCCTTTGCTGTTCAGATAAAAATCCTTAGCATGCACAACTTCAGCTAAAGAAGAGCCTTTATAGGTAAAATGCATGGATTAGTTTCTACAATCACTCAGTCCTTCAACAAGTCAGATACAGCAACCAGAACAAGTAATTTCCAGGCATAAATGGTGAAGCAAGAGAAGGTAAAAATTACAGTGCATTATGGAATCCATGGCAGCTATTCATACACACATTTTTTTCCTGTGGTGGGTACAAGGTTGATTAGCCCATTTTCATTGACCATCAAACTCCTAAATTTACCTTACGTTTACCAAGATGTAAGCACATATCCTAATTATTAAGCAATCAGTATCAAACACTACAAACTACCACCCTCACTTGCCTCACAGGAATTTGTTCCTACAGCTACATCCCTTGCACAAAGCAAGGGCCTATAAACAGACAGAGAGGAGCACTGAGTAGTTCCAAGAACTCTCTGTAAAGTTTGAGGGAGAGAAGCAGATTGGGAAGAGACACAAGATATTTTTAAGATGAAGTATCTCAATCTGTTCCATTTCACAGCTGGGTAAATCAGCATTATCTGTGCTGGAGTCTTATGAAGCCTCCTTTGCAAGAGTAAATTCAGATCTTGTATTGGAAGTGTAGTCAGGCAGGATTCCTAGGAACTCAAAAACAAAGCAGAAGGGTAAGGTCATGGTTTTTTGAAAGAGAATATTTAAACTAGAAGAAAAACATATAGAAATGCAAGTCACATTTCTAATCTAAAAAGAGAAATTATTTTTGCAGTATAGGTAGTTCCTTCCAAAATTTCATCTACCACTTAACAATTTTAAGCTTAGAATCCTGGGAAGTGGATGTACAGAAAGAGGTGGGCAGCATCTTGGAGCATCCTTTTGATGTGTGTGGTCACATGTGTGGTCATGTACACATCTTGCTAAGCTTAATATTTCAAACCCAAATTGCAGACACAGTGGTGCTCACACTCCATTTGTCACCGTTATACCATTACATATATGCTGTGGGCCAAAATAAGTGCTCCTTTCTGCTTAGTTATTTTTCTCTAACATAGAGAAACAATTAACATACAGCTTTTATTTAGAAAGTTATATTTGAACTAAGAAAATTTTAATTGGGAATGTTGCACCATTTTGAAGGGATTTTTTTTAATAAATCATGGAGAGAGAACTCTTCTAAGTATGTTCTTTGAAGTAATTTCTATATAAAAATGTATTTCTTACAGATATACGTGTTATTCTAAAATATATGCTTTTACAATAAACTGTAAGTTTCCTTTCTAATTAGACTGTATATTTATTTGGAGATACATTTCACATTTGTTGACCTGGCAATATTTGCTTTTCAGCACTTCACTGATTTTTGGAATTTACTGTTGTTTCCTGTGAAGTATCATGTCCCAGTCAGAAATCTCATCTCTTGACTAAGAAAACACATTCACTCATCAGATCTACTGATTTTCCTCTGTGGCTTGGATCATGTCTGTCCAGGCTTCCGAACCTCTTCTGTGGAATCAGGAAAACAACACTCGCCCTCTGCCTTTGTTCCACAGTGTGGGGCTGGGACAGTCTCAAAATATACAGCGTTCAGTGTACTGGGATTACAGACTCTGTTAAATTTTCTTAGTGCAATAAATGAGTAACAATGAGCCTGGTTTAGTTTCAGAAGAATACATCCATCCAAGCCATTTATGTAAATAAGTTAACTCGATACACAGAAGTGCTGGAACCTTACAAATTCTACTTCCCCCCCATCTGTAAAAATGACAGTTCTAGCTCCTCATTGCTCTTGCTTAGAGCTACTTTTCAATTTAATGAGCAAACTTTTCTCTTGCCCCTTCACTCCCCTCTCTTTAAGCATTAATCTCTTGGGTAAAACACTGTCAAATGACTCCTGAAAATCTAAAAATATAATGTCCATGCTACACCCTATCTTGGCAGTATTATCTTCAAAGAGTTCCAGAAGGCTAGTGAAGCATGACTTTTTTTTTCCTAAACCATGGGTATACACCTAATCAGGCTGAAGGATGCTTTTACAAGATACTCCTTCCCCTAATCTGTTAAAATTCTTTCAAATGTCGATTCTACAGATGAAATTAGCCTAACTGGTCTAATGCCACATGGTAAGATCTTTATTAAAGAAAGCTCAAAGTGAAAGAAAGTAATGATAGAGAAGAGCATATAATTTGTGAGGGCTTGACATACACCACTTGTGGAGCTGTGATAGTCAGAAAAGTCCTCATTTGCCTCAGAAAGTGTTACCTGAATTATCATGTAATGATGACTCAAACTTTCTTCTGTCTTTTTAAACACCAGAGTTACGATAACTCCTGGCCACCTTTAAAGGAGCCCTCTGACTGCCTGAGCAGAGAGCAGCCCCCAAGGAATCTCAATTGTTTTATATAACTTGAAAAAAGCAGTATTCCAGAGAACACCTTTTTGCTACATTTGTTACAGAGATAGCCATTAGAATGGAAAAGGGCCATGGACCTTGTTCCCCACAAAACTCATCAGTAGAGTCAGCAGCTTAAATTCAAAATGCCTTCTGTTTCCTCTGGATTGATACACCATTGACATTACCCAAATAAAATTAACATCATTGAAAAGCATGGATCATACACCTTAAAGAAAAATGCCATTCATACTTTCTTGTTATGCCACCTTTTTTCTGCATTTTATATGGTCCACTGTATGATACAGTATTCCATCTGCCAACCACTGAATGACAAACCAAAAATTTGTGTTCCTGCAATTCCAATTTCATCATTGCCACTCACATTAATGGCCTCATAATGAGAAGAATCTTTTAGCTGGCTCAACACAGAGACCTTTTAGCTGGCATGGCCTTCCTAAAGAGTGATAGCATAGCCTGACATGTTCACTCCTTAACAGAGGTGCAAGAGGAAACAAGATGAACCAGAAGTGAAACAGAACCATATCATTTACAGCAGTATGATTAGATTGCTTATTTCTTTACAGCTGGACATGTATCCTTCTTATCTACTCACTGTGCTGAGCCAAAATGCCAAAAGCATAAAACATAGCTGTATGAGGTCACCGTGGCATTAGTCAATTTTTTTACTGAAGAAAAAGAAAGACATGCTGTTCATTCTATTGAATTTATATACTGACACATGATAAAAATCCAACCTCAACCAAAGATTCATGCAGGGAGACTCTTCAGTGGCTGAACAGAAACAGCAGCTGGCACAGACCACATGATTTTTTTCCCTAGTGGTTAGAAGTGTGATTACTCTTAAATGCATTTACCAAAGATTCCAGAACAAATAATTTACAACTTTGCTTATCAAATGCTATAGCTAAAGTTTATTATAAAGCTACAATACACTAATTATTACATGACAAGGCTAACTGATTCCCAGCAGAACTACCCCTGTACCTTTTATTCTTCTGATAAGCACAACTCTTCTTTTTCCTAAACCAGTTCTAAACAAATTATGGATAAATGTTGCTTCTCCCATATGTAGTATGCAATGGCATCTGAGTGACTATGATTGAGTGAAATCATCACAGCTGGAAAACAGGAAATAACCTGAGGGTGAAGGGAGACAGAAAATTATCTGTTCCGGGGCCCAGAAGGTCTCCTTGGCTGCTGGGGTCTGCAGTGGCAGTGTATGAATGAATTAAACACAAGAGAGAGAATAAGAGGCAACGCTCTTGAAGTTGAACAAGACAAACTGATGAAACATCTGGCCTTAGGTTTTACATATCTATGTGTTTTTACATCAAAGTTGTATTTAGTCATACTTAAAGTTCAAAGACCCCAAAAAATAAAGAATACTTTATCCAGGATTGTATTTAGTATTGTGTAATTTGAATCTCTACATGACTGAAAAAACTTCTAAGTGATTACTGATAAAATTTTCTGTGAGTATAATTCCCTACATTTCTTCCTCAGCCAAACATAAAAATGAACCATGAAGTTTGGTTATTTATTTGATATTGTTATATTAAGCACTCCACTAGGCACAGATGTTCTCCCAGATACTTTTAAATGGGCTTTCTTTGGCTTATCAATTTATTGATTTAGCAGTCAATTTGTTTACTTGTGCATGTCTCCAGGTGTATGACCATGTTATATCAACAGCTGTAACTGTTGCCTGTGGGTATTTTCTTGGACACAATGGATGACTCAGTGCCTCTTCTCACATGAATTCAAGGTGTGGTCACCTACTTCAGTGTGTTTCTGTCTGGAATAGCAACCTCTCATGACATGTAGCATTAAAGAACAACTTGTATAATGCTTTTACACTTTCTGACCATTCTTTCACATTCCAAATATTCATGGATATCACTATGTCAGCAACTTCTGACTTAAGAACGTCATAATTTTTCAAGAATATAATTTACTCACAGTTTTGCTTAGGAAAAAATTCCTCCTTCATCACTGTTCTTCCTGGTCAGTAATCTAGACTGAAATCGGCACACCAGAAGTTTTTGGCTTCTTTTCCAGCTGCCCTAGAAAAGGTATGGAGATGTCATGCCCCTCAGAATGAATAACAAATCAGAATTATCCCAGTAGGACGACCCAAGATTCTGGTAATACAATCCAATATATTAAACCAAATACCTTAAGGTGATCAACAATAAAAAGGCCTGGGTTTTGTTTGCTTGGTTGGTTTCATTTTTTTTTTTTTCTTCTCCAGAAATCCATTCTGAACAGTGAGCTACAGGAAAACAAAAGCCAATTTAATACAACCTTTCTGGAAACCTTTAAAGAATCAGTTTTCAAAACTGGTCTGGAACTCTGAGTGTCCTGTCCTAATCACCACTGGCTAATGAAACTTGTGGAAGTAGATCATTGCCTTGCTTTCATTCTGCCTCTTTTTATTGATCAGGATCCCTTGAAAAGTAGAAAGAACACACCTGGAGATTACAGCTGTGGCTACACCTCAGGCAGAGCTCTTTAGTGAGAGGACTGTGGTTGTTAGCACACACCTCTCCATTTTAATATATGCTTGTTTCAAAATAAACAGAAATGCTCATAACATATTTGCATTCCCAAATATTCACATTGATTTTGGCATATCAGCACCAGTATTCAACAAAACACTGGGGGAACAAAAATGCAAGTAAGCATCTCAAACATCCCATTTTGATTTACTTTCTTGTGGACTAACATCTGTAGGTGGTCCCAGTGCTGAATTGGGACTCTCTGTTGTAGAGGCTAGCTCATAGCTCCAGGGTTTAACATTACACTGCACCATGAAGGAAACTCCAGTTCACATTCCAGCCCTTTCACTAAATAGCATGGAAACTGTATACTCTCATTCCAGGTATAAAATTAATCTCTTCCTAGTGCTCACTGGCCTATTAGCTTGGCAGCCTTTCAGCACCATGCTTTTAGAGCATCAACACATTTCAAAGAAGAAAGTAATGTGTCTTTAAATTCCTGTTTATAGAATTGAAGATTCTTTGATTCTGTTTCAAAATCATGATGATCGTGACATAAAACAGGAAAGCTGTGTTTAAAATGAGTTGTCTGTAAGATCTCTATTATTCACATACATTTTAAATCTGAATTTGAAAAGATCCATTTCCTTGGAGCAACTTAGTGAACTTCAATATTTTGGTAATAGTATGCTACACATTTACAAGAGATTCATTTAAGAGGCTTTTTCTGTTTGTATTTCCTACATTTTTATTGCAAGACCAAATAAAGAGTAGCAGTAATAAGTTCACATGTAGCATTAAATCAGTATGATGTTCTTTCCCCCAAAGGTGCTTCCTTTCTGAATAGTTATAACAACACTTAGCATTAAAGAATTTCAGTATAGATGTTATACATATCAAAAACATCGTATTATGTTCTCAGATTGCCTGCTGTAATATGTTTCATTTAATTATTTGAACATTTTTGTCTGATTAATAAGTGGGTTCTGTAAACAGCTTCCTATGTCATTAACTGTGAACAGTTGGTTGATGTTAGTGTTTCCATTAAGACTCAATGGGATTGCAAAGGGCATAAAGTGATTAAAGGCTTAAGTTCTATACATCATATAAACATCTAATTACATTCGCTTGTTGCTATATGAAATCATATACAGTGGTAATAAAAGAACTGTAAAGCTGTAACCACACCTATTCAAACTGATAATCCAGAACTGTGTAACAACCTTTTAGCCTGGGTAAAAAGATACTAGTTATTTTGGCAAAAAAGGTGCCAAGGTATCTTTCCCCCGTGTTTTCTGTATATAATATGCACAAATACAGTTTGTGTATGTCACGCAATGAATACACCATAGTCTCTTTTTTATACAAAGGGATTTGTAGGATCCACACCTTTGAGTCACTGTTTTTAAATGAGTTTATCTTCTTGGGAAGATAATTTAGACAACTATTCAACTTTCTGTTTCTGTCACTGGTGGTTCTTACCTGTGGAAGCTTCTAGAAAAAGAGAAAGAAAAGGTTAATTTTCTTGTCACTCAAGTTTTACACTGATGTAGCTTCACACATTGCTGTGGGACCACTACCCCTTTCCATGGTGTTAGAAGTCCAATTCGGACTTTCCATCAAACTCTTGCTACGCTGGCTGAAAGGCCCCCTCTTGACTTCTTGGAGCAGTCAAGGACTGTGCTCCACACGGTATCCGAGCAGCGGCCTCCTGCAAGCCCGGAGCGCTGTCTCCATGTGCGGTCTGGCTCCCCAAGCCTGGCGGGGCACCCGGCCCGGCTCCTGCCCCTCAGCCCGCGCTGCGGTGGCACCGAGGGACGCGGCGGACCGGGGTGCTGCAAAGCGCGCCCAGGTGCGGCGGGGCGGAGCGGGGCCACAGCCGGCAGGTGACAGCACCTGTGACAGCGCACCTGTAACCTGCCCCCGGCCCGGGGCGGCGAGCCTTAAATAGCGGGGGCCAGAGCCCCGCATCCCGGAGCGCAGGGGGTGTGGCCGCCAGTTCGGGTTGCCTTAGGGCTTGCCCCAGCGCCGGATGCCTTGTGGCCCCGTCGGACATGGAACCTGTGAGNTCCGAGCCCCAGGAAGGACGGGGCGGCTTTTGGCCTTAACTTACTGACTGGCTTTTGTGTGTATGTGTTTTTACCTTTTTTTGCCAGAGGGCAGGATTTTTTGCCCTTTCTATTAGCAAGCTTGGGCGTTGCGCATTTAGGTGATGGTTAATTGCTACCTTGTAAAGCTTTTGGTAGCAGTCAGGGAAGTGTTTCTGTGGTTGCAACTTAGTGAAATATACATGTATGTTTACAAGATCGCTGAGAAATTGACAGCGGTATCACAACATCATCTGAAGCTGCCCGGAAGACCCTCGGGTTTCATTTTATTCATTCTGCTATTTAGGGTATATTCTCAAATTTATCTTTGATTCTTAAGCTTTCTGTAAGTTACACAACCTGTGTTTTTGTATCATATGAGTTAACTTTTTACAGTCAATTTCTTCCTCCATTCAAACATGCCATCTTGCGTTTTGGCATTGCCTTTTGTTTTTCAACTACCAAGAGGCTGGAACACGGTAGAGCTCTTCAGAGCAAGCATTCTCTTAATGCTTAGTAGTTACAGGTGAATTTGACTTTTTCTCGTGTATAAAGATTTCTACAAAAAAGGGAGCTCCAAAGGATGCACAAAATTGCATTAATACCTTTTTTCCTTTACATCCTAATACATTTGCTCATAGAATGTTCTCTGCAATTCTTCCTGTGGCCAAATTGAGGGTGACGTGCTGCCTTCAAAATAATGAGCTGCTTATCTGTGAAACAGATTGTTTTAATTGTACCATTTCATTTGATGTGTGTTTCCATTGGAAAGTTTGTCAGTTGCTCTATGTTTGCTTTGAAGGACAGTTTTGAAATAGTGAGTGTTTTCTAATCTTTCAAGGGTGCTGGAGCTTCTATTAAAAAGGAAAAAAAAACATTTCTCTGACTCCTTTATAGTCTCTCATGAATAAAGGAGTGGATAAAAGGTATTTAATCAGCTATTGGTGTGTGTAATGGCTGTTCTCATTCTAGTTTTTTTTCATTCTTTGTTATTTTTAAACCCTTGTAATTAGATAAAGAGTGAGGTTATTAATTCCAGTTGGGATAGCAAACAAAAAAATACAAATGTACAAGATTTAATGATTTTAGGTAACAGAACAGTCTGACAGCCATATGTGCAAACTTACAGCTGGACAAGAACCTAGGACAGATAAATCACAAAACTCCATTGTTCACAGAATGCCAAGGATAGCATTGGAAGCCTTCAATGAAGGGAACTCTTAGGTGGGAAAGAAGACTGGATGTAAGTTTTGAGCATTTTGTGAATGTCACAGACCATTCCAAATATGTGACCATCTTGCTAATGCAGAAAGTTTTGTTTGAGGGAAGGCAAAAGCAAAAGGCTACAAAACCAGGTTCTCAAGTTAGAAATGGTGTTTTTCTGGACAACCTTGAGTCTGTTACCTTCTGTATTATAGAATTAATTTAATTTTTTTTCATTATGTGCCTTTCCAGACACATGGTGTGCTCATCTCACATAAAAGGATAATGCTGACTTACTGGGGATCTTTGGTTTGTCTTTTGCCTTCTGTAATGGGATAATCAGATAATCATACTGTTAGACATAAAACTGAGTTGTAGTGCACACACACGCAAGTCCTTTGGCATTTCTTAATGGGAAGTTTCAGTTTTGCAACCTGTTTTGTGGGGTTTTGTTTCCAATATGTATTTTGATGTTGTTTTTTGCACAAGCAAAGAACTTCAGTAAAACTCAAAACCATGCTCCTTTGGCAATATGATAGGATTCAAAGGGCAGAGCCTGTTGAAGGAACAGCACACCTTGGATCTTCATTTCACTGGGCTTATTGGTAACAAAAAACAGACAACTAAAAGGATAACTGGGGAGAGAGCAGACTCCTGTTTTGTAAATGGATTTTGTAGCTGTTTGCTGACAACTTGTTTGAGAAATCTCTATTCCTGAGCTCTTTACCCTTTTACATTGGCCCCCATCTGTTCTTGTCCTTCCTATCTCCCTTCAAATCTGTCACCTAAGTATGTTTCTTGTCCTCTGTTCTTCAGGGAGGGGGGAACTTGCTGAAGGAATTTTATTTTTCTTCTGCACAGTCTGAATGTTTTGAATATGTTGTGTAAAGGCATTCATTCTCCTGCCTGTTCTGGTACCTGTTGTTACACTGGCCACTTCCTTCAGCTAGTAGAAGTATTTTGATTAAAATTTATGTTCAGTTGTAGCATACCCTGCAGTCCAGAGCTTCTGCAGTCTCTACTCCTTTATAAATGTTTATGACTTAACCCTTGCTGTACCATTGTGGTAAGGAAGCATTCATTTTCCCACACAGGGAAGAGAGGGAGGAAGGTGCACTGATGATTCAGAGGTATGAAGCACTGGCAGGACCTGCACATGAAACCCCTGGTGTCTTACAAACAAGTTTTTCTAAGATCACAGAGGGAACTGGGCCAGGGGCTTGGATGCATGTGTTCAGCTTACATCTAACAAACACGTTCGGTGCAAAGCGCTCAATTACATTTGCATTTCTTTCATTCTAGTCCAGAAAAGTGTCTTGTCACTCAGAATATTGATTCTCACAGTTGGTTTTTTTATTCATCTTAGTATGCATAGAATTTTTTTTGTATATACTTCTCTGCCCATTTTTTAAATACAAGCATATTTATAAATACATGTATCACTATTTTGGTATAGACTATTTAGCAGATGATGATGTAATTCAGTTTTTTTGGTCTGTCCCACATTGCTTCATACTTCCAAAGTCAGTTCTTACACCATGACTGGAAACAAATGCTGCTTCCTAGTGAAAAGTAGTGTATGATACATGAAGTGTCAGGCAATTCATCAGGAGTAAGGAGGAGATGGCCCTAAGGCAAACAGTTTGCTCTTTAGAATATAATGGTTACTTAACCCTTTTACTCAGTGAGCAGATGTGTGGAGAACAAACGGGAGGAAAAAACATCAAGAAGAAATACTAATTCCATCTTGAAATGAGGTTCTTATATATGAACAAACCCTCAGCTCATCAGTGCTGATATTTATGAGCAATTTATTTAAATTATAAAAACTGCATCAGAGTTTGTTTCTTGTGAGCTGTGGATAGTAATTTCAAGTGTTTTTAACATTATTAGTGGCATGTTCCCCAAATGAAAAATAGTTGCAGGCATGTTAATGTCTTTCTGCCCAAGTCCAATCTTGATTATTGTATGTTTGTTTTCAACAAGAGCTGCAATAACTGTATTACTTTCCGTGTGACTTCTTCAGATGGAAACCTAAAGTGTTATTCTTTAAATTGTTTAAAGAAATACTGATGCTCAACTTGACTCCTAATGTACTGGAAAGCAAATTGGAAGTAGTTTTAGGAAGTGCAATATTCAAGCCTTGCCTTATTTTTTACTGCTTTACTTTTTTAATGAAAAGCCACACACAAACTGGACATTTGAACCCATTTTGCACAGGAGAAACAAATGAAATTGCCTAGATATCCGCATTCAAATCCACAAAATAAACCTGGTGAAGAATAGGGGTGAGTTTTACTCTAAGAGCTGTGACCATTTGCTTGCTGTTTATAGCCGCAGATGCTTTTACCTGCAATAATATACAAAGAATATTTGATATGCTTCACATCTACTATTGTTATTATTTTGAAATAAAATTGATTTTGCCTTTTTATGTGAAGCAGCATGCATTTATATTTGCTGATGGCTTTCAGCTGCTGTTTAACTACTGGTAGGTCAGTATGTGCTTCTAGGAATCAGTATGTTTATTTTGTTGCATTTTTTTCTTTTGGTACTATATTTACAGAGGAAAAATATTTTTAACAATGTTATTCTTTGCATGGCTGCTGTTTTTATTTTAAAGTAGCTGGTTTAGACCCAGACTGAATAAAGTACTTAAACACATGTGCAACTTTAAGCCCAGGGACTATTCACAAACTTAGAAGTTGCATGCAAATTCATGTCCCTGGGGCCAGATCAGACCCAGAGAAGGAGTTGTGGAGTTTGCTGTACAGCTTTTGGATTAGAAATCCTGTTGATTTAAGGCCTAAATAGTCTGTTTAGCTGAGAGGCAGTTAATGCCAAGAGGGTAAAGCAGTGTCCTGGGTCTGAAGACGTGAACATAAAACTGTTAAGAAGTTTTTACTGTGTCATTTTAGATATGGGACTACAGCATGGTATGAAAAAGGAATGTTGTCTGATGCTAGCCCTTAAATTCTAATTCCTGTCTTTAAGGAAATACAAGGATGGATTTGCTAATTGTCACTGATAGCCCTCTGTCTGTGCTTTAACTAAAGTTTCTAGAAGAGGTGTGTGTTGTATTTTTTCTTTCCTTCTACCAAAAAAAAAAAAAAAAAAAGCATTTACTTAAAAAAGGTTCAGCACAAAGCCGTCAGTTACTCCTGAAGGGGTTAATGCAGCAAAACTCTTGGAGACATCTGGCAGAAGCTGTGGGTGTTGGGTGTGGCAGATCCCAGGGCCGTACCAGTCTCTACAAGGGAGCTGTCATCCTCCTTGATTTATCCTTCCCTAATGTCACGGGGTATGGATGTTGAAACTGTGGCTAGAATGTGAAATACGAAAAACATGAAGATTATGATTTAGTGTCTGGGGAGCCTCATTGTTGGCCTCTGTTCACAAGTTGTAAGCATTGGAGGTAGCTTGACACAAGGTTACAAAATCTGGTATGTAGCACAAAAAAAAAGGCAAGAATATTTTGGCGTTTGGAGCTCCTACATGTGTTAGTGCACAAAAATGAGTGACGGCAACAATTAAATCAAAGGCTGTGCTGATGATATATTACATTGGAAGCACATTGAAGGTGCTTGTAAATAACATTTAAATAAATGTACTTTCTGGTCCTTCATTTGCAAATAAATATAACAGGAGGAGTAGATGAAAAAATAAGGAATTAACTGTCTTCAGTAAAGATAGTTTTGATAAATTAGCAGAGCTCAAATGTAAGAATATTGTGTTCATGGTTTCGCATCTTTTTGAATCTGGCATAGATAAGAAGCTAAGTTTTAGAATAAATTTACATGCAGTTCTTTCATAATCAAATTGATTTTGTTCTTTACTTTCTTCTGTCCTGACACAGTTAAATATTCTATAATTACAGTCGTTGGATCAGAGTGAATACCATAGATTTTTTTTGTCAAAGTGTACCCATATAATAAATGTTGACTATGGAAACAAGTTTATTGCATGAAATTGTTTTTCTTGCTTCACTTTCTTAAAGTGTAATGATGAATAGGACAGTGCTTTCATGATAGTAGAATACAGATGTCTTAGCCATAGAAGCTGTTAATACTTAAGTATTGACTTGCAAGTATCAACTACTCATATCTAGTGTAAAACATTTTCTGATACAATATGATGTATATAAAGTCTCATGGGTGAAGTTCTATTCTTTTGGACATATAGGTATTATTTGGTTGGATGATAATTCCATTTTTATCAATGAAAGTAGTGTATTTTGAATTAAACTGCTCTACAATTCAGTTTCAAAAGCAGCACTTTCTTGAAAAATATGTAAGAGCTTAATGTAATGCTCATGCTTGAATAAGCTGTAGTTTAGCCAGTTGATGCAAAATTCGTAATTAATAAGTTCCAGATTGGGAAATGCATTTTGGGAGATTCAGGTATGAATGACCGAATGAATAAAGGGTATTTGCTGAGGAGCAAAAACAGTGCTAAATTTATATTGAGGAAAAAATGAATTAGGTTTTTAAAATGCTATGTGTAATATATAAAACAATAAGTTGCTTAAAGCCATATTTATGGTGTTTTTCCTATTTTTTTTTTAATTTTTTTTTTGGTCATCTGATTTGTTGAGTTTGCAGTTATTTTAAAGGATAGAAGTAGCGTTGTGCTGTTAATGAGGTATTTTAAATTGGTTGGGTCTTTGCCAGAGACAGTTCCTCACACTGACAGCTGGCAAGTTGTTTTCATCCTAATGCACCTGGATGTATGAGAAAAATGCTACATATCAGTTTATACACTCAGGAGTATCTCTGAAACTACTGGTTTTAAATGTGGTTTATCAAATGCATTAAGAAACTTTCAGAATTTTCTGAAGTTTGGGGTAGGATTGTGTTTTGAAATGCAGCTGACATTGTGTTCCCTAAGAAGTTCCATAGCTGGAATTGTATTGGGATTCCACCTTAGCCTGCTTCAAAGCAGGAAGTAGCTGCTTTTCTGATACCTTTGTACATTGGAGTCTGTCTTGGCGCTGTTTTATATTAACTTTGCACAGATCTAGGTGATACAGCTGATGCAATAGAAGCTGAGGGGCAGTGAAGACTTAGGTATCAAATATGTGTTACTCAGTGGATTATCTTTCTGAATATCTCTGCAGTCTGAATCGTGTTTGGATTACCAGGTCATTTTGTTTCAGTTATAGTGTTGGGATCTTTGTATAATCTATCTTTGCTTTCTTGTGTTGTCATGTAGAGCCATCTGAGCTGATCAGGTGTAACTGTCTGAAGTCTGTAATACTGGAATAAGGAGGTAGTAAGATTTTGTTAGAACAATGTACCAGTAAAAAAAACCCCCACAAACAAACAAAAAAACAACCTAACAAAAAATAGGATCACGGTATTGTAGGTATTCTCTCAGAAAGGTATGTTTGGACTAGTCAGGACATCTGGAGCGAGTATGAAGCCAGAGAAAATGGTTCAGCTATTCAAGCCTAAATGGAAATTAAAAAGGCAGCTACATGGATTCATTATATATGCTTAAACCAAGAAATGAACCAAGTGATGAGCTGTAAGATCAGACGATGGTGTGCTAATAAATAATGTCAACCTACCCAGCATCTCTCATAAGCATGGTATGTTTATAAAAACATAAAGATCGGCGTTTTTCAGAAACAAACCCCCTAGTTTTGGTATCCTGCTGTCTGCATGAAAGGAAAAGGTTTGAGGAACCCTGTCCCAGCGGTCTTCTGCTTCCTTTGGTGTCTGCAGGGTTGTGTGTATGAGTGGCAGTGCTGTGTATCAGAGACAAGTTGTTGCACGTCTTGCCATGATCAGTCAGTTGCCTGTTTTAATGTCCAAAGAGAGATTTCCTGGTAAATACAGGTATGGGTTTCTAACAACCAGACTTCTCTGCTATTTTGCATCATACCTACCTGCAAAAATGAGATCAGCTGTTTTTCCACTTATGGTTGCCTTCATTTAGGAGATATGTTGAAACAAGCTAAAAGTTGTCTTAGAGAAAAGGTTTGTTCCTAGTAGGTACAGAAAGTCCATGGGCTCATGGTTTGAAAGGCCCTTTTAATTATAGGAAAGGATCTAGGTACACACAGAAATTCAAACATATTGGGAGTTGGTTTCCCATGTCTTTGGATCTTTTCAAAATCCCATATTTCCGAAGTGAGTACACCACTTGAGGAAGTTTAATGCATTTATTAAGACCTTAGTTTCAGAATATGAGAAATGCATTTCTATCATCTTTCACTGAGTTGTTTCTCTTTATTTTGTCTACTCACTACCTTACAAGCTGTAATGAAGAATCTACAGACCTAGAGTGAGGGTGTCTTAATTCTTATACCTGTCTTCATACAGATATGGAAACTTCAGAAGGATGACTGCTGAGCTTTTCATTTGCAAAAGATTGCACAGGTCTCTGAATCTTGCTGTACTTAGCAAGTCATCTTTATTTGTTCAAGGGAGGTAAAATTTTTTAGAACACAGGTTTTTCTCATGCAAATACCATTCAAGACCATGAGTATTGTTGCTGGCTGTGAATAGGCTTTCGAGCATTTGAGTCTTAAGAAAATAATCCTGTTTGGTTTATTCATCCTTTATAAAAAGAGACTGTTTGAATCACATGCTTAATTTGGAACATCCAGGTTTGGGGTTTTTTCCATAATGATGCTAAAAACAACTTTTTTTGTTGTTGTTTAGAGTACGTCTGTGGGAAAGTATACGGGAAAGTATAGTATATAGCCTACTTCAAGTCTAAACATGATTGCTAATGTATATCCAGTGAAATGAAACACCTTCAAGATTTGAATCTAGCCTCTCTGTCAGTTGCCACATTACAATAATCTAAAATCCATAGACCTTCCTTGGGCCAGTTACAATTATAATCCAGAATTTGCTGTGAACTTAAGCTGAGCCTATTATCTTTGTTTTTTAGGGGGTTTTGTATTTTCAGATGCAACTTCACCGTAACTGAGAATTCTGCATTTTAGGGAATAACATTTCAAGCAATAACATCTTGAACTTAACTGCAGGCTTTTGGGATCTTCTGGTGAGCCATGATGTTCAAAATCATTGTGATAAATAAGATTCAGGTTGGAAACTACTTACTCAAACTGGAACTGTTCCTCCATTAAATCAGGGAAATTACTCCTCTGAGTAGCTGTTCAGTGGTGTGGATAAGACATTCACAATCTGTCTAAAAAACCACGTGCATATTTTCCGAGAGTGTTACACATTAGCTTCTGTTTGGTCAAGCAGTTGCTTCCTCTGTAGCTAAATCCTCCTCGGTTTAAAGGCGGTATTCTTTGCTTTCTGTCCTAAATATTACGTAGGAGTTCTGCCTGCTGTTAAAAAGCTCTTGTTCTCCACGCAGATGTGGCTGTATTTCAGTGAAGAGGGAAATGATCCTTGTGTATCTCTTTCCTCACTTGCCATAGCGGCGGGCGGGGGGGTAATGAATTGCTTGTAGAGGAGTTTGCAGTGCCTACACCACGTGTGCCGCTACGGAAGTTTGAAGTTATTTACTTTCAAGATGAATAGTTCTTTAAGAGATGGGTTAAACATTCTGGCTAATATGCAAGACATTAAGTCTCTAAAAAGTCATTGTACATACCATTTGAAACAGCATAACCCCTCCCTCCATCTTAAGTTTATAGCAATAATAAGTGTTGCAGATGCTTTTCCTGGGAATTGAGGACCAGCTGGGGTAAACAGACCTCAAACTATCCTCTTAGCCAGTCATTAATCTTCAGGGAAAGCCTTTGCTTTGATCATTATTGCTAAAATATGCCTAGTGCAGCCTGGGCTTACATGCCAGTAAAAGCAAAGTAGTATTTTGCCAAAACATGAATATTCTTTTGTTTGTTAAGTAGCCCTATGTCTTGGACTCATTTTTAATGTGTGTAAACATGCTTGTGTGTATATGTGTGTGCACAAACAGACATGAGGGCATGAGTTTCTCAGTTAAATTATTCATTCTGCGTTTATAGCACTCTAAATGAAGTGGGGTGTCTGACTCAATGCTGTTGTATCGATCAGCTTTTCAGTTAGCTTTGCTTTGTCTCAGCTTGTGAAAAGTCTTAGATCAGGTATCTTTGATTTTGAAAATTGTTAAGAAATACTATGCCCATTTTTGGCATTATGAAGACCCAGTTTACATTACTCCAGGGTATCTCACTGAGGACCAGAAAGAATCAGCAACTGTGCCGGATAATCCAGCCCAGCCTGGCCTTCCCTGGTGCAGGCTGATTGAGAGTTGTGATCGTCAAAACGAAATAGCTGACGATTCTCAAACTAATTTTTTCTTGTGATTTTGGAAGGGACTTGTTGCTGTGCAGTGTGTCTAGTAAATAATCACAGCTTTCAGAAGTCAGCTGTGGTACAGTATTTCTGTATATAGATCACAGAGCTGAAAATGCAGCAGGCAGTCTTCCTGAACTTCCAGGCTTTAGATTTGCTCAAGTGTGGCAAATACAGAACTCTGAGATTGGAGGTACCATGAGTCACTCTGCTTTCCTGATGAGCTTGCCATGTGTTGTGTTAGGCAGTGTCTTCTAGTCAAGAACTAACAAGAAAACAATGTGCACGTCAGATATTTGCTATTTTTTGCAAAATGACCTGTATTACTTATATATACTTTGTCATCTTAAGCCTGGATTAAGAAAGTTAGTCAATGCTTGCAGTGTTGAAATGTAAAGCTTCACTAGAGACAGCAATTCTTTGTGAATTTCTACAAACTTCCCTAAATTTAAGAAAATGTTGGTATTTGTTGAAAGAAGAAAATTCCCATCTTCTGTAGTTAACTCTGCCTTTGTGGGTGGGGGTATTCTTTATTTTCTCTCGTGTTGTCTGTCAGAAGTAGAGGTTGTGTGGTGCCCTGTTGCATGAGGCATCAGGCACTGTAGCAACATAAAAGAAGGTGCATGGAGTTGACAATTGAATTGTATTGAATAGATCCAGAAGAAGGGAGCTGTTTCACAACCTGTGTCCTTTGCCCTAAAAGACTTTTGGATCTTTCCCGCTACCGCCAATGTTGATTTTCTTTGTTCTGTGTTCCCTAAGGGGAATCATCAAAGTAGCAAGAGAAGGAAATCATTCTTATATCTTCTTGCCAACAGCATTTTCCCTATTTTACTATAAATGAGCACTGTGGAGGAAGTGGAGCGGGGGGAAAAATAATTCTGCAGACCTTAAGCACCCTGAGCAAAATCTCAGCTGTTGCAGTGTGAAGCTTATGGTTACTTTTGAGGGCCCTGGTGGACCTTCCTGCAAGAATCAAGCAGCTTAAATGAAGGCTCCTGCTGGTAGAGGGCTGGGTATAATCAATTACTGTATGGTCGGATCAAAGATAAAAGTATATTATGTACAGCATATGTAATGTGAACTTAGAATATTTTTTCCTACGTTTAAGCCATATATTTTAAATTTCATAAATTTGCCTCTGTGATACACTGCAATAAGCTTCAATGGGCAGAAACCCATTGCACTTCGTTTGCTCCCCAGTGCAGTTGCCCATGCAATTTTTCATTATTGTATGAGAAAAATATTTTGGAAAAGCAGTCGATACAGTTGCTTGATCTTGTGTCTTGGTATCAGATTTTTTTTTTCCACAATCCCCTCTCCCAAAAGTACAAAGCAATAAATAGGTAGGCATAGTGCTCTGTAAAAATAGGTTTTTGACCTCTCCATTTATTGGTATACCTTTAACCTTGCAGCTTTTTAACAGCCTCTGCTTGGTCCCACTTTACACTCTGTAAAAAGAAAGTTACTGTTAGTGTAGCAGCAGTACAGTGTTACTTTATTTTCTGAACACTTTTTAAACTGTTTCCCATGTATTAAGGGAGTCTTTGATTAAAGTTATTGGTTGAAATTTATCTCTTTGTATTTCAGCTTAGGCTGACTACTTTCTATTTAAAAACTTGTTTCTGCTGTGCAATGTAGATGTGCAGGCTACTAGTATTTAAGTAACTTCTCTGCCTCTATATACACTTCATCTACAGTAGGTAAGTAAATACAAGTGTCAAATTTAAAATCATTACAAAAGCTGCATTATTATTGTGTAGCTCATTCCCATCATCCCTTGAAGTTACTTTGCTTTTCTTGTTAGTAGACATCCCTGGATGTCTCAAGCCCAAGAAGTCACTTGAGAATTCCTGTCTGTTTTCCTGTGCTGCAGGAAAACTGCCTGCATGTTCCCCAGTTCCACAGAACCATTGCCAGCATTTTTCTTTTGCTTCCTAGCAACTGCCAATTTGGCAAAAATGAATGTGTGGGACCTGGAACTTTCTAAACTGCAGGAGATGCAGAAACAAGGGTCTGTTTGTATTGCATGGATGTGTTTTATAGTACTTGAATAGCAAAGAGGTGTCAGTGTCACCAGCCTGCCAGCGTGATAGATCAAGGAATAAATTTTCAGGGCAAAAGATATCCCTTCTCTGTAAGAAGTGTTTGTAGAAGAGAGCAAAGGCAGCATGGAGAAACCACAACTGTGCAACGTGTGATACCATTTCTGTGTTTAACTAATGGCCTTCAGCCTGGACAGTGGGCCCTCACTGCAGTCAGAAGCAGGGATGCAAATTTAACAGGGGTGGCTTTAAAGACCTGCATTATTCAGACACAGTTTTCAGATTGTCATGGTAAGATAATCTTGTCACTATAAATCTGCCCGCTCGCTTGAATTTTGCAGCCCACATTCAGCTTTGTGCCTCTTCCATTACATTATTTTTGGTTTAAACTTAGTCTGAGGAGTGTTGACACTCACTGCCAATCCCATGGAACACAGAGTGCACGTGTGAACACCTCTGCCTTGTCCCTCACTCCCGTGAGGGAAGCCTGTGTTGTCTTTGTGCTCCTTGCCCTACTTTTCAATTCTAAAGTGGGATTTTTCCTCCATCCATAAAATTGCATAGATCAGTCTCTTTTTGATCAAGCTAATCCCACTTGCTTGTTGCTTGTTTAAAAGGGAGAAAAAAAAAAAAAAAGAAAAAACCCAAACAGTACAAAAACACCCCCAAACATTTGGGATTTTGTTCTCTGCATTTGTTTTCTCTGCTTGCCTCATCTGCAGACATTCTTCTGCATGGTATTTCTGATAGGAAGTGAGAAGCAACTTGCTCTGCACTGAGAATTCATAGCTAAATGTTCTTTTTTTAGTATTTTGCTTCTTCAAGCACACTTGAATTCTAACATTTGAAGCACCTGATTAATTTTTTCAGAATGTTGGAAACAAGTTATCCCCTGGCTGAGATCTTATACAAAACATTTCAGCCTGGAGCAAGCTTTTCTGTTTAATCTGGAGTTTTAGTAAACCCTGAAAAAATCAGGTTTATAATTGAAGTGACAGCACAACCCTAATTGTAGCGCTACTGGCACACCTCCACAACCAGAAGCATACATTGCTGCCATTGTTAAGAATGAAGTCCCAGTATGTCAGGCAGTGGACTTCATGCTACCTGCAGTTTTCTGCAATTTTAGAGAAATCTGAAAATTACAGTTTGTTGCATTGAGGATGGACTATCTCCAATTGGCATAAGGCGTTCAGTTGGAGGCAGTGGTACTGTGTAGATTACCCTGAGGTGACAGAGTAACATAATAAACTTTAAAAGTGTGTTTGTAACATGTTGGGAGTTTGTGTTTTCTCAGGTAGAACAGCTGCATGTGTTTGATATGTTTGGGTGGTTTTTTGTGTGTACAATAATACTTAAAGTGGCTTGAGATTTCCAGTCACATTTTGTACTAGGAAACATCTTTTC
>VYXD01013788.1:1740385-1826394 GCA_013397195.1 Hylia prasina | reverse complement strand
GGGGGGAAGAGCAGCTTCCTTAACCATATTTTGTGCACAACTTATCTTGTCTGTGAGTTGAAGAAAAATAAAAATGCTCTGTAATCTTACATCAGACCTAAGGGGCCTGAGCTGCTGGGGTCCCAAGGACATGATATCCTGCCAGTCAGATTTTGCGTTGTATAGTGACAGATTTGGGTGAGGAGAATAGACCACTGTCATCTTCTCATGCATGTCTCATGATACTTGTTAGGATATGTATGTGCAATTCTTTATATAATCACCTGTAATTCTGTATGGTGTAACACATCTAGCCCTGGGACTCCAGGGCTAGATGTGTTACACCATATGTGCCTTGGCAGGCACACAATTGTACATTTAGATACTGCCTGTTATTTTCAGTTGTCAGGAGTGACAAGTGGAGCAGAGTATCAAAACAGTCATATCTTAACAAGTGGGGGGAAGAAAAAGTACTTTGAAATCGCTTGTATTGAACTCAACAGCCAGAAGTCATGGCTGTGAGGACAATATAGGGATCGCTGCTAGCAGTTCTCAATTAGCTGAGATCTAACCAGGCTAGAAAAAACACCTCTCACACCTTGCCAGGTGTGACCTTTGCCTTGCACTTCTGTCACATTCTTTGCCACTGCCAGCAAAGGTTGTGCTGCCCCTGGCTCAGTGTGAGGAGCGAGGTGCAGACACTCCCAGCACTGAAGGTGCCTTCACTCCCACGTGAAGCCAGCACAGGTCCAGCAGAGCTGGCTTTGTTCAGGCTGTGTGTGCACAGCAGAAGGTGTCCCCTGCACAGTTGCTGGAATTTGCAGATCTCCAGGCTGTGTCCCAACCCTCCATGCTGTTCTTCCAGAAATGTGCCAGGGACACAAAGGCACAGCACTGTGTTAGCAGTTGGACACCCCTTCTCCCTGTGACAGAAGGGAAGCTGATGGGTGAGTGTTTGTAGAAGATAAATGGTGACCCTGTCCTGGAAGAGTCTCTTCTGGCCCAGACTGAGGTCTGCCTGTGCAAAGAGAAACTTAAATTGCAGACACTATTGCTTGTACTGCTTTTGTTGTAAGGATTGATAAACATTTTGTCATTTAACATCTGTTAATCTAAGACACCCCACAAGTATCCTCTTAAAAGGGCACATAAATGACAATATAAGTTAATGTGCTTAGCACTTCATGCAAACCTGCTTATATTTAATAGTTTAATTGCACAATTATGAATTTAATATTGCACTGCTTAACATTCTTGATAGTTATACAGTAAGAGTCCTGCCCCTCAGATCACATAGCTTTGTGTTTCCACCACAGTCCCCATAGGAGTTGTTCAAGCCATATTTAGTTCTCCCTTGAAGAGTAAATGGGGGACACACATGACAGAAATGACTGTAAACATACCAGTCTGCATCACTTCCACCAGCAGTTCTCACTGGTGTTATCTCTGACACTCAGGCTAACTTTTTGTAACCATCATGCAACATCATGAGTAATAATCTGTTGTTAACACACTGTCCATCAGAAATGTTTACTCACAGAGTGACAGCTAACACATCTGGACTACATACCATGTTTGATCTGAAATGCCAGACTCACTCTGCTGTAACAATGACAAAAGCATGCCATGGCTTTGCAGTTCAAAGCATTAAATATAAGGACTGTGTGATGTCTGATGTAATTTAAATATTTATAGAAGTATTGGCTATTCTAAAATACAAATTAACTAATATTGTCTAAAAAATTATTACAGTTTTTAACATATCTCATAAGTGCATTTTTGTGGTGTCATTGTTACTACAAAGTTAGAAAAGCCTTTTTTGAACTAGGTTTTCTAAGTATCTTGTTTCGTGAATGTGCTTGTACAGTAGAGCATAATATATATATAAAGTCTATCTTAGTGCTTCTAGTAGAGGTCTTGTGTCAAAGCATTCAGCCCAAGTGTGTCCATTGTCATCAAAGCTGTATTGATGTAAGTCACGGATTGGAATTGCTGCATCCCATGCTTTATTGCAGTGGAGGCTTTTCAGACACGGGCTAAATCTTTTGCAGATGGAGAGGGACTCTGCAGACAGCTCTTACCACCTGGGTGCCTCACACAGGGCTTTCTGGGGGCTGCAGTATTCCTCAGGGAATACTGCATCCATCCTCTGCTGTGTGCCTCTCCAGGTGACTTTAGCACCCAAAAGGGAAGGGCAGCTTAGCCCCAGCCTGCCTCAGTTCCTCTTACAACAGGTCCAGAGCAGTTCACTGTGCCAGTGAAAGTAAGCTGCTGTGGGCTTGGACCAAACAGAAAACGTTTGCCCTCAAGCCTATGAAGTGGATAAGCTAACCTTGACCATTTACCCTCTTCATACCCCTCGTACAGTCAGAGTTGCAGGTGCATTTTCCCCTGGGGGAAGGAACCATAACCTGTATCTTTCCAACCATAACCTGTATCTTTTCCAGTAGACTGTTGTTGTACCTGCAGGATACAGGTGTAATACTTGACTGTGCGTACAAAACAGAGCTTGCAATCTAATAAGAGTTTTGTTTGAAGAAATTTTAACACTTAATGAAAAGGGCATCATTTTGTATCAATTCATTCAGTGAACTGTTTTCTAGGACATAATGGCTTTGTTTCCTTCAAAAAATTGAAACCATTTATATGCTTCAAACTGAGAGTTTATGTAACTTACCCTTAATAAAACTCACAAGGAGTCGGTTTTCCTTTTAGGTCCCTCATGAAGTTTTCTCTCAAGATTACCTACCAAAAAAAAGCTCCTAAAGTAGATATTTGTTTTCAAAATGTAAGTGGAGGAGTGACAGTAGGGAAATAGCAATAACTGGCATGGGACAAGATAGGAGATAATGACTATTTCTCTGGATCAACTTTAGCAGGATACTGTGTAATGGGGTCTTTTTGTAGGCTGAAGGAGTCTGAGGTGCAGATGTTTCTTGTTTAAGGTGAAAAATCAAATAGTACTTGCTGGTTTATTTAGAATGATGCTGTAAGGCAAGAAGAAGCACTCTTGCATGTCACATTAAAAAAAAGATCAAATAGGCATTTCATGACTGGAAAAATGAGTACTAAAAGGGCTTATAAGATAGAAAAAGTAGTTATGCAGAGTTTTCTCTCAATTCTTCCTTTAATGATCACCCTCCTTGCTGGAGGAGCTCCACCTTTAGACAAAAATAGTCATAAAAATACTGTAATTTATATAAAATTATCCCTTGAATCTACTGTTCTTCATAAGCCTAAGTGTGTCATTTTGCAATTATTATTCATTCTAAGAGGAAAGGATATTTGGTGGGTTTTTTCCTTTGGTCTTTTACACCCCAGGGGAAGAGCCTGTTTGAGGATTTTTACAGTGCTCAATGGTTTCCAAGATGCACAGGAAATAATATGTTACAGAGAAAAATTTAAAAGTAATTTTGGCATCTAATGGAAATTCTAGCTTTTCTTTTAAAGTGATTCTGAATTATTAAATACCAAAGAAGATACTTCAAAATTAAGAAATGATGTGTAGGTATTCCCTGGAAGGACGTGATTCATGTCACAGGCTGAAATGAGATCCTTGGAAAACTGGAGCCCTTTTTCCTAAAGACCCTTGAAGCAGTGTCAAGGGTTTCCCAACTGTAGTCATGACTGCTCTGGCAGGAGCTTTCAACCCATCTGCCTTCTTTTGATTGGTAAATAGAAAAGGTTTCTAGAGTGAAAGCAACTGGACTTGTGGATCCTTCTGCATCAGAGAGCGGTCGCAGTCTAGGTTGTCTGCAGGTGAACTCCTTCTAGAAATTGCACCTCTTAATTGCTGTCTTAGGGTCTTGTAGTTCTGAAATTGTAGATGACTGCATGTCTTGTACTTTCTCTGGTTTGTGCAGGGAGATATCTTTGAGAAAAGCCAAAATACAGTGAGAACTTTGACCTTGAAGTTCCTGTTTCTGAATTTGCAACATGAAAATGGAGCGCTGCCACAGCATTTTGATGACCTCTTACTTGCTTTCTGCAGGTTATAGTGGTTAAAGTAATGAGGAAGCTGAGAGATGCTATCTTTTATGTCTCTGCACAGAAGGTACTTCTCAGTTTGTACTCAGCTGTTCACTTTATAAGTAGGTGGAACTATACATGCATTAAAGGCATACATTTGATAAATGTAGTAAACTTAAAACTAGCCTTGAGAAAATGACTGAATTCCCTGGGATAACAAGGGTCCTCTTGTTTATGTTTTCATATATTTCATTGGACAGTTTTTATTTTAAAGCCAGCTGTCACAACCTGATGTTCCACAGCCCTCACTGTTGGAACACGCGTGAGTTCTGGCATCAGTCTACGTGGAATATCTGTCTGAACAAATGTAGTATCAGGGCATGCCAACTATGGCCAGTTGCATTTAGTTATAGCAGTTGCTGAATGTACCTGCAGGGTCGGCATTCTGCAGGGAGTGAAGTCAATTTTGGCATCTCTCTAATAATGCTTTGACTTCAAAACTTGTACCTCATCATCTATTTGAGGAAAAAATTACTTTTATCTCAAAGCTGAGATAGCTCGCTTGGCTGTGGGACCAGCATAACTGTGAGGACTCAGTTTGCACTTGGGTCATGAAGGACACTGCAAAGGCTTAAGTGAAATGCAAATTAAACTGAAACACTGATCCCTAAGACCACTGTAAAAGCCCCCAAACCATTATCTGCTCCCTGAGTTGTTTCCTTCCACAGATTCTTTCTAGTTACAAGAGCACGTCTAAGGCAGCAGAACAGTTTCTTGTTGTCCACAATGCAATTTTGACATTTTGAGGGAGCAGCATGTATATAAGGAGGCAAATAATAATTAGAAATACTAGAATATATATTGGGCCTAAGTGCAGCCCTAGCATTCAAAAGTGTAGCAGGTTCCCTTAAAATAACCCTGTGAGGTCACAGCTTCTTTCGTAGGAATTAATGTAACTTATGTGCTATGGCATAAATGGTTGTCTCTGAAATATGCTGTAAGTTCATCTTCTTTGCAGTTGTGACTGTTAGAAGTGAAAGAGTCCAATAGTCTGTACTAGACTACTTGCTCACAAATCAAGTTGTCATTAATCACTCTGAGAGAGTGTGCCCTACGTGGAGTGCATTATTGTCAGAAAACTATAAAGCGCATCCAGATCACTGTGGAGGAATAAAAAAATTCTAAACTAGCACACACTAAATGTAAAGGGAAACATGTAAAGTATTTGGAAAATCAGTAGATTCCAGTCAGCAAGTTAATGTGGGTTTTAAGAGAAATACTCTAATTAATAGATGGAACCTGTTACAGATGTTATGTATACAGGTAGGATAGATAAGAATTATTAAAGAAAAGGAAATATTTCCTTCCACAGATGTAGGAGGGCTGGTCTTGACAACTCCCACTGACCTCATGGTCACATTCAATGAAATAATGGATCACAGTTAATTTGGGGGCCTGTCTGGTGCTGGGAACAATATGGAGCAAAGCACCTCAGGGTGCTTCTGCTGAGTGTTGTTTGAATACTGTCTGACATTCCTGGGAAGCACAAGTGTTGCTCCATCTTCTGTCTACTTTTGTAGTTCTGGTTGGATGAAAAATTAGATGTATTTATATCTGATTATAACACTCCTCTTGGAGTGCAAGGCAGGATTAGTTTGTGTCCTTGGAAGAGTGCAAGGGCTGTAAAATCTTAACTGGTCCATTAATGTGACAGAAGGCTTTAAAAAGTCCTTGTTGTTTTCTTTCCATTCCAAATGATAAAGGAAAAGCCATCTTGATCTAAGCACACTGAATATGCTGAATCATGACCATTGTCAAACAAACCACTGCAAGGGAAGAAGCTGAAGCTTCAAAGAAAGCGTGGAATTGCAAGCTGCAGGCACCAGTCTATGTCCAAAGATGCCAAATCTACTTTATGTTCTGGCGTGTAGAAGGACCACTTACAGCAAAGTTACAAAATTCTGCACAGTTACACATAGATAAAATCTAAATTTGAATACCAGTATCCTGCTCCTTGATATTTGGCACTGCCTGAACCAGTTTGGGGCTGATTTGCTTTGGGGAAGTGGCATAGCTACCCTTGCATAGTTTTGTCCTGGCTTAAACCCTATGAGGAAGACTCAATGCAAATGTGACTTTACTGCTTCCAGGCTTCAGCTGGAAGGTTCAACCTGCAGAAGGTCTGCAGAGCTCTGTGAAATCTTGCTGTGTGAGTCAGCACTCTGCCCCATGCACTGCCATGCACTTTTGACATGAGCTAACATTTATGTGGAGTCCAGGGCCAGGAGCTATTTTACAGGAGTAGTACCACCAGTTGTTTGCTTGACACTAGTGCTCTGATTCCATCCTCAGAAGTCTTGTTCCTATGTGAGTGCAGACCTCCACGATAGACCTTTTGTGAGCAGAGGTTACTCATGGAAGAAAACATTTGGCAGGATCAAGCCCAAAGACAGGAAACTGTGTGGTCACACTGAATGTAAGCTATGAAGTGTGTATGTATTACACTGAAGTTGTATTGAATATGGCATTACAGAAGGAAAGCTCTGGAAAACAGGGCACTGAGAGGTTCCCAACTGGCAGCAGTTGGGTCTAATTTCAGTCTTTAACCTCTTTCTACATAGCTGTTCCATTGCTATGTAGAAATACTGTTTTACATCCACAAGTAGGACAGGCCCTTAAAAATATTTATTTGTGATATTTCAGAGCCCTCAGAGATAATGCAGCGTTGTGTACACACATCACCATGTTTTGACTGGGATGCAAGAGACACAAGTTTTGAAAGGACTTTTTTTCTGATGGTTGGAGAGAGATTTCTTGCACTGCAGAGCCAGAGGATTTTGGTGGTGGATATATACTACAGAGTGCTAACGAATGGCTTATTCTGAAGAAGCAGGGAAACTATAGAGATGATTATTTTTATATTAATAGGTGTACATTGCAGATACAAATCATATAGTGAAATTGTAATGGGAAAGTGAAGAACTTTGTCAAATACAGTTTAGATTTCTTTTGGCAGCCATGTATTTTCCCAAGTTCAAATGACAATGTTTTGTCCAAGGAGAAGTCTTTAATTTTCTATCTGATCTGAGTGATTTGCATACAAAGGATCTATGGCAAAAAAACCCACTTAAATGTTGGTATTTTTATTGGTTTAAAAAGACTTGCGTCTGCACCCTTCATTTCAGAAGATCAACATCTCTCTCAAGATCTGTAGGTAGATAGCAATTACAAAAAGTGGTTCGCCCACACATACAGTGGCTTAACTCTTTAATAACAGTTATTTTTGTCAAAAAAAAAGGCATGAACATATCTCAATCAATACACTTTTGTTGTTCTGCAGAATTTCTTATTTTCTTAAGCTCTTCAGGAGCATGAGCTGAGAGCAGGGTCATAGCAGTGCATCTGTGGTGCTCTCTCATGTCCACTCACTTGGGGAGGAAGAAGTGGTAAAGCCTGAAGAGCTCTAGTTTATTTTCTCTATATTAGTCCCAAAAAAGAAATAAGCAGTGAATGCTTCTACAGCACATAGTACAGAAAAACTATGAATATCTTATGAATAATAAGTTAACTTTACCCTAGCTAATACTGAGGGTACCATATGGTTTTACATGGCTTTATATGGTTTTATGTGGGTTTTTTAAATATGGTTTTATATGGGGTTTTAATATGGTTTCATATGGTTTATATGAGGCAGCAGGTATGGTTTTATATAAACCATGAAAACAAATGCTATCGTGTGAGCTTTCAATGGTATTTAGGTAGTGCAGAGGTATAGTTTGTCTTAGACTAAAAGAAAACTCAACTTGATACCTGCTATTTCTCTGTATTCTGTTGTTTCACTGCTGTCTTTTCCTTCCTGTTTACACTTTTGTTAGGTTGCACAAGTATTGATACTGTTGTTTTGACTCCTGTGGAGTCCAGTCTTACCCTGACAGCCAAAGACAAAACCTTCAAGCACCACCAGGGATGTCTTGAGCACCCTTTACTGTCATTCCTCTATTAGTCTCTAATTACTCTTCCATAGGAGTCACAGCAAATTATTTATTCCTCTGAGGAATAAATGCTTTTTGAGTAGGGGAACTAGCATGCAGGATTTTTCACAAAAGATGTGAGAAAAGGAGTTGTGAAGAAGCATAGTTCTGGAGCTCTACTTTTGTCTTTTTCATTTTCTCTTGGAACATTCAACTGTTCTCTCCTATTTTATTTTTTTTTTTCTCACTAATGCTTCAGCACCAGATTCAAAGAATTTGCCCTGAAACCACTCCAAGACATGCTTTGGTGGAGGAAGAAAAGCCTCTGAAGCTATGGAAATGTCAGATGGGTGCTATTGAGGTGAAAGGGCAAATTTGCTAATGAAGACTATGGATGATGCAAAGTATTGCAAACCTGACATGCAGAAGGTATTTGGTGTAAGGGTAGTTGCCAGAAGTCTTTTTTAGCCTGGTGTAACTTCCAGGTGAGCACAGCAATGAAAAAAATCAGAAAACTGAAAAAGAAAGAACCCCAAAACCCAACCCAATTAATTAAAAACCTTTTTTGTAAACGTAATTTAAAACATTTTCATTATCTTGATAGGATCAATACAGGGGGCACAAGTATATGTGCATGTATATTTATGTTTACTTTTTTTTGTGTTTTACTTCTGCTTCTGGCATTGCCATGTCTGTCCTCTGTCTGTTGTTGCTTTTCATCCTGTACTTGCATAGATTTTGGTATTATGACCTTCTTGTGATGGAGGTGTTTGATTCCTGATGTAGTCTCAGACTTAGTCCTGATCTTGGGTTATGGGAAGCCTGTGCTATGAATCAGTGGTAATAATCAATACTTGTAATTGGAGAAATGGGGGGACATGATAAAGCTTCAGATACACTGTGGGTGTTTTCCCCCTTTAAGCTGGCATGAGTTTTCATAGCTCTATCTATAGTGGTTCCTAAGAGTTAACTTTTAAATGACCAGCTATGATGTTTTGCAGAGTGGATTGCAAGATGGCCTTTTCTTAAGGCTGTAGAACCTTTCTTGTTGTTTGAACTTGAATATCATCTGAAGCTGGGGGGTTTTTTTGGGGTTTTTTTTGGCCTCTTGGGCATAAATAGAGCAGGTGTGTGTTTGCCACAGGCCACAGCTCACGAAAGCTATGTCAAAGCACAATGAGGTCATTGTGAAACATCAGTATTCTTCCAGAGACCTGGCTGTTACAGACAGGAATACTTAAGAAAGATCTGTAGACTGGATTGCAGATGATAGACAGAAAAGACTTGAAGAAAAATCTTTGTCTGCCTAATTGTGTTTGCCCAGTGAGAACTACATCTTATCACCCACCTCTGAACAAGCTGTTTGAAGCAACTGTGTTGACAGTGAAGTGGGTTTGCACACGTCCAGTGTTGGGTTGATCTCTGAGTGCTAAGGAGATCTGGTTTCTTTAAACAAATCGTTCTGCATGTGAACAAGGTGAATATTTTCATTGTAAAGTGTGCTTTGACTTTGAGTGTGTCGGGAAATACTGTACCCACTAAATGATTATTAAATGGAAAGGAGGGAGGAGTTCCCAGGCATTATGGAGCCAGGTTCTACAGCTGGACTCGTAGCTGACACTGACAGCACTTAGCCAGGAGTGGAAGAATATGTTGTATAACTCACTGGCTCTACCAAGTACATCGTGGTACTCTGCAAATAAACTTTCTATCAAGGTATTTTTGGACTTCTGCCTCAAACCAAGCGGATAAGGAGCATTTATGGCTCTAGCAATAAAATTCTGCAGATGTTCTTTTTTGTATGTGCAGTACTAAAAAGGAAAGCCGTGCTATGCTTTTATCAGATCAACTTGAAATCAGTACAAGTGTAGCTTAGGGTTGGGATTTATGTTTTTGCAGCAACATACCTTTTTACTCCAAGAAGGCTTTCAGTGTTTGTGCTTAAAGTCCCACATTTAGGCCCCCAAAGTGACAACAATATGGTTTTCTTTGTGAGATTTGAATGTCTGGATTAGGTCACTTCACTCTTTTATAGCTTTAACCAGCTTCAACTTGTACTGTGGTGACACACATCTGCTGACTCGATGGATCAGTGCATTAAGCTTCAGGCTGACTGGTGGGCCATGCTTGAAAGACTTTTGGCATGTGCTGGTGCCTGCATTTTTCACCCTTGACTGAAAGCATATGCTTCATACAATTGAGACAGTGTTAGCATGTGGGTCTCAGGCAGCCTCCTACACATCTGGCAGAGCCTGGCCCTCCTTCCAGGTGAATCATCTCTCCTGGGAGGGTGGCTTGCAGCACTGTGGCATCTGCAGAGTGGCAGGAAGTGTCTGAATTCATCTGAGAGTGATTTTTATCTTCACATGCTTTTCCAATTTCATCAGGCCCCTCATGCTACATTCCAAGTGACATGATTAAACCTGCCAAAGACAAAGGGAGGCTGATTGATAAAAATTATCTCTGACCCTTTACAATCTGTCATACCTTAAGATAGTAGTAATAATAGTAGTAATGATGGAATGAAATAAGTGTTATGCAAAGGAAGTTATTATTGTTTGAATAATATTCTGTAAAACAGGATTACTTCCTTGCTTTTTGTTTCCCTTTTATCAGCCAAATTAACTTGTCATCGGCATAATAGAAGAATGGGCTGCATAGGATTACAAACTTTACATTGACTTTAAGTGGCACTTTACTGTGATTTCTATTGTCTTGGTTTTATTTTAACATTTAAGTTTCAAGGCACAATAAAGATGCAGACCAACACCAAAGGATCAGTTTTCACAGTGGAGGTCAGACATTTAGGCAGAGGTGTTTTTTTACAAGGAGTGTATGGATCTATTTTTCTCAATATGAAAAGAAAATCTTTGAAGGAAGTTTCTAAACATAACTGGTACGACACAGCAAATAGAATGTTTTATAAGCACAGAACATAAAAATATTTTTATTCTTTAGCCTGCTGTACTAGACCAGGCACTTGGGTTATATTTCCTTCCAACCAAGCATCTGGACTGATACAGATGATCTGTAAGAAAGGAGATTAACTCTTTGTACCCTGAGATGTGTTACAGATTGTTGCATTTGCTGTCATTTCAGTATTACAGCAACAAAAAGTTCTTATAGAAATATTGTCAGTCTCTTGTCTTCTTTGGAAACTATCCTTTATTTTGCCAGAGGAAAAATGAAAAAAAATTTTAGGCTAAAAAGCATATACCTATTTTGAAGTACAAAAACTAGCACATCTGTGTAAGTTGCAGTGCGAAGACAACTATGCAAATTTAGTTCTTGGTTACTGTAGTGTTAATGACGGGTAATTCTGTTGATTTCATTTGAGTTATTCTGAATTAATGTATCTAGTGAGGGCAGAATCTGACCCACTCGGCTTTGATGTGTGCTCTGCTCTGTCAGGAGCTGCGAGGTTCTTTTGAACAGATGCCTGTGTTCCACTGATATGTGGGGTCATTAAAAAGATCAAGATGACCAAGGCTGAGACGTTTGGATGGTTGCAGACAGCTGTGCCTTGCCTCTGCTGGCTACACGGGGTGGATTCTCTATGAATCTCCCTCTGAGGTTACGTGTGAGGGAGTATTTTGCATACTGACCACAGCCAAGCCCCAGCCCCATGTCTGGATGTACAAATCTGGGTGAAGATTACAAGTTAATGGCTCTTCCTGAGAAAGCAGTAGGTTCCCATGTGTCATGGAGAAGGAAATCCATGCAGGGCTTTTGCTAGGCAGGCTATGAGAAAGTTGCAGGGCTTTTCCCAGAGAGACAAGCTAGCAAATAAATAGTTGCTGAGTGTGTTGTTTCTGTACTTAAAGGTTTGGTGTTTAGTGTGTTCTGTAAGTACAGGACTTTGCAGTTTACTGCTACCACAGCAAAGCAGCTGGTCACCAAGTAGCTGAGTCAATGTTAGCCTCAAAGGCTTCCTTCCAGATATTTTTGTGGAGGAGTTAAAATTGCACAGGATTCTAAGATATCCTCAAATGATTGCAATGAATACCTGCTATCAACTTAATCAGGATATAATACTTCAAATCCTGGCAACTTGCTAACGAGATGCTTCTTCAGGGCTCTGGCGGTCATACCTTGCTAAAATCCAAAGGTTTAGTTTTATCTGTTCAGTGTTGTTTTCATGCCTTTTTATCTCTTTACTGCTGTGGTAGGTACTTTATTTCAGTGTATGCTTCAGTAGATTGCACCACTGTGCATTAGTTCATTTTGTGATTTTTTTTCTTTCAGAGCCTATTGGAGATAAAAAGTGAATGATGTTATTGCATTTATACAAGTACATATTTAAGCAGAATGGCATTATCCAGCATAGTAAACAGGGTTTGTTTCTCAATGCAAATAAAGTTCTGCAGCTAGATTTAAATCAAAATACTGAATTCTTGAAATGAGAACAGAATACAGCTGTACTTCACTATTTGGATAGTGAAGCACAATCTGCCTTTTGGTTTTTTTAAGAAGTCATTACACACTTGGGATCTTTCACAAACATGTTTGATTCATGAACTTTGTTGGCACTGGGATGGGGCTCTGAAGAGCTGGGCTAGATGTGGCCATCATTTGAATTTTGTGAGGCAGAGCTGGGACTTAGCTGGGACTTTTCCACCAGAGCCCTAACACAAGCAGTGCCCTCAGCAGTGCTGTGGGGTGGAAGGAAAGGCTGCTGTGCTTTCCCCCAGCAAATCCATCCCAGCTGAAGAGTTAACAGCCCAGTGATGAAACTGGGACACATTTAAAGCACTGTGGTAGAGTCCTGTGGCAGGGCAGCTAAACGGGCTCTCATTTGGACCTGTATGGTTTTCCAGAAGAGAAGGACAAAGTTGGCTGACACTTGATCCTTCTTTTGGAAAGCCTCTTTCATTAAGTAGCTGCTGATAGGAAGTGTCATTTGGCAGTTATAAAGGCTGGCAATTACAGATAGGTCTCTGCAAAGGCTGTAGGCCAGAGGGAGCCCAGGAGGGGATGCAGGTGGAGACATGCTGAGGCAAAGCCTGACAGGACAGCACTCAGCAGTCAGACTCAAGTGCCACTTGCCAGTCTTGTCCACTCTGCAGCCAGGCAGGTAAAACTGTCTGATCTTTAGAAATGCTGCAGTGACTTGCACTTATGGCAATCTGTCCATGTAGTAGTCATTGCCTTTTTTCCCCCCCTCCAATTATGGTGCAGGGTGGTTTTTTTTTAATGAGACAGTATTTCTTGCCAGTCAGCATTTAGTGGCTTACACAAGAATGTAAAGACATACAAGCACCATGCTTCTTGCATTCATTCAACAGTAATTCTCTTTAAGATAATGGTAATAAGTCATAAAGGTATACTCCATTGTGACAGAATTGTTCCATACCTGGAATAAAAGAACTGGAACTGCACTTTTTTCTCTGAAAACAAATACAGTTATTTCAGAATTCTTGTTTCCATTCTTTTTTAGAATTCCTGGCTTCTGTTTTTTTGGTCTTACCCTCAAACTTGGAATCTGTTATACAACAGGACTTTCCTTCTTTTCTTGTATGCTTTAAGATTGTCAAGGTAAGGTATTTAGATCAGGAAAGGTTGGATATGTACAGTTGTTCATATGTATTCATGGGTGTAAATTTATATGTTCAACTACATGCTATCAACAATGAATGTATGTTTCTTTTTCTTAGTCAGTTGCACAGGTTGAGAAATAAGTGTTTGTGAAGTGACACTGCATGTGTAACTGTGAGGTAATGGAGCAAAATGTAACATTTTTGCTGTATTTCTTGGCACTCATATTTAATTGTAACCATAACAATGAATTTATTAATTTGGTAAATGCAAGGGCTGTGCTAAAACTTACTCCCCCATGGCTCTGAGGTGCCTTTGCCACTAGGCAACAGTCTTTTTCCAGCTCATGTTCTCCTTGTCTGGTAAAAAGGTCTGACAAATAGGTGCTGGGTGTGTGTGTGCATGCATGCACATGTGTTTATTTTACTCTCATTCAGAGCCATTAAGAACTTGATCCCATAAGGTTCTGAGCATTTTTATTTCCTGGTGGCTCTTCAGGGGGAACACCTTGTAGAAGGCATTTGCCCTTGATGATAACACTCACTGCAGAAGGAAAAAAGTGGGGGGGAGATGTGAGAGAGTGAGTGAAGAATTGTGACCAAAAGCACTGAATCCACCATTTTCTTTCTGCCTGCCTGATGTGTTTGCTGCCATTAGATTCATGGTAGCCAACCAGCTTGGAGACAGGACTTTACACAGGTTAGTAGGTGTGCACAGCTTTTATCTGCCACTGCCCTCTACTGAATAGAATACGAGAGATGATTTTTCAGATGTTTCTGTAATAATTGCAGTTTTGAGGTGTCTGAAATTCCATTAGAACAGATGGTAGAGGTCACGTACTCCTGGACATCTTTAATTTTTTGGAGGAAGTGATATACAGCCTTCTGTCATGTAATACAAAGGTGTGGAGCTTGGAGAAAACACTCCTACTAATGTTCAAATCACAACACCATTTAAACCCCTTATATCCTGTGCATGTAGAATTAATAGCTCTCAAGTCAATGCATGCAATGTGTGCTTAGCTTTAGGAAATGTCACCAACTCTTGTTACATAAAAAAAACCCAAAACAAAGTGCTAGGCAGCCGATAAGTAGAACAAAGTTTAATTTTCATGTAATGCTCCAGTTTGTAAGAAATTATTTTAATAAATTAAGCAGAGCAGCAGTTGTAGTTTTTAATTTCTTTGCTTTAGACAGTTCAAGACAAAAACTGTATTTGTGGGGTTTTTTAAACCTCTGACATGGAACAAAATAGTGACTGAAGCTAAATGTGGTCCAGGCTTCTCTCAATTACTGGGTAAAAACTCTTTCGGGCTGTCTCACTATTTCATCAGCTTTCCCTTTAACTAAAGCAAGGGACACAGTTTCGTGGTGAAACAACAAAAAGCAGTAAGAGCTTAACAGAGCCCTCCAGGTAACATGAAAGAGTGCCTCAGTCATCCTCTGTCTTGTTACTCTAAACACCAACTGCATTGTCTTGAGTCGTTTTCCCTTGCGGGAACACTTAGCCTTACCAAACACAGCTCAGCCTTACAGGTACATTCCCACCAATTAAAGAGGAGGGGTTCCTCACAAGTGCTGCCAATGCACCCACCTAGCTTGAGCGAGCATTGCCAAGTACAACAAACAGTGCCAAAGTGTGTGGTGGTTTTGGGCTCTGCTCCAACGGGGACCAAGATGAGACAGTCACAACTTAGCCTTTACATAAAGCCAAATCTTTGTATATTCCCCTGGATTATACTTGGAGCCATTCTCATAATGTAAGGTATACCTCGGCGGCTTCTGGCCTCATCTGCTGGCAGAGCTCCAGCCTCGGAGAGACTGGGCAGTGGTGCATGCTTTGGGTTGAGGCTTAGTTTGGGGCTTACCAGTTAGGTTGGCAAGTCTAGTTGTGGCTATCAAACTTGAGATTCTCTCAAGTTTTTCAGCTGTGAAGCTTATGAATTTGGGGCCTTGCTAAACACCAGCCTCCCAGAAGAGAGAAAATAGGTACCTTCCAGTCTTGGATCTAACAAAGAACTGAGGGTGGGGTTTGGATGAAGGTTCAAATCTGTATTCTCTGTTTAGTTTCAGCATTGTGGTTTTGGACCATCAGTAGTGGTAACATACAAATGATTTTTCACTCTAAAGAGCACAGTAAAATGTTATTATACTTGTTAATCTTCTTTTTTATACCTTGCCAAGTGAGGACTGCTACACTGCAGCTGGTATAGTGGAGGTGCCTGTGTTTTTGCCACTCTTTGTTCACAGGGGAATGAGGACAGTTTTCTGTACACAGTATTCTGCCTTTCCCTTAAAACATCTGAGTCACACAGCTGTTTCCCAGTTAAATCAGACTCAATCTCACTGTACGTTAAGTTGTGTTATGCAACACAGGCTGGCAAACTTGTCCACTGACACAAACTGCTCAGAGGAATCTGAAGATGGACAAAATCCCATTCCTCTCAAGGGTTCACTCTTCTTTGTGTCAGTGACACTTCCATTATAAGCCCCTGCCTTGATTTGCAAGAGGTTTGGTTACCACAGGCTCTGCCAAAGACTGCTTTAAAATCTCCTTAGACCTCTGTAACAAAGCCCAGAGTAAAAGATGTTCCCATGTGCACACCATGACACCTCAGGCTGCCACAACTGTGAACCTGCCTTGCCAGGCCTCTCTTAGTGCTGCTGCCACTGCATTTGGACCCCCAACAAAGAGGAAGGCAGTGGGTGCTTTCCACTGCTGCTGCCTCTCCCTGCTTTGCTGGCAGAGGCCGCGTGGCCTGGTTTACATTGGCAGAAGCCAGCATAGCTCAGGGATGAATTTAGCCCTTGGCACTCCTTAGAGAGCTGACTCAGATGACTGCACTTGAAAACTACAAGCTGGTCTCTTATTTAATTCTCCTGAATGTCCAGATTTTGTTATTTTAAATTCTTGCAAAGCTGTTTCTAGTGTTTAGTGGGACGGCCTTGCTGTTTGACTCCCTGGGCTGTCCTGGAGTTATTATCAGAATACAGTAATAATAGTTTTCACCTATACAGCACCTTATCCCAAAGGATCTCCAGTTCTTCACAGAAAATAAATCCAGCCTGATCAGTGGGCTAGATGATAGGTAATAGCCATTATTTTTTTATATGAGAAAAGTATGGAAATTTTAAGTGGTGTCCTCAAAAGTGCATAGCAGATGAATTTTAGAACCAAGATAGACGGTAGATACCACAGTTCCTTCCTCTGATATCCGTGGGCAAAAGGATGATCTTTGGGTTTCTTTTCTTCTGCCAACTGCTTCTTTGACTCACATTAAGGTGCAACTAGATCAGTTTGTGCCTTGGACTTCTTTTGAAATGGATTGATTACCTCTGAAGTTCAGCTCATATTCTGCATTGAGTGTCCCTCTGGTCTTTGCTTTGAGGGGAAAAGCATCCTGAGTATAGATTTGGAAGGTATGGTCGTTTCCATAGCAGCAATTCATAGGCAGTAGCTCTGGAACATACCTGCACTGCTCAGTGTGCTGCTGGCAGTGTCCAGTGCTACTGAGGGCTTGATCCACAAAACCCACCAGTGGGAAGGAGTGGCTGGAATTCAGCCAGCCTGTCTGAACAGATACTCTGTATCTGCTCTGCCTGTATTAGTTGGGGGTCTCAGAAAGGACAAAGGAACCCCTGCTGACAAATGTGCAGCAAAAAAGGAATCCTCAGTTAAGTATAAGCTTGGGAAGACTTGTGCTGTCCCAACTAGGTGCCAGGGTCACACAGTATGCATGTTTTGGGAGGATTATACATTACATGTTAGGAGGTGTCTTTTCAGCAACCAAATGTTATCTGTGCCTGGGTCTCCACAGAAACAGACTCCTTGCACCATTTCTGCTCACTTGCAGTTTTGTAGCATGCAGCACATTCCTTAGATTTTGAGGCAGAAAAACTGGAGTTTTGTCTTTCATACTGTGTGAATTCTTTGGCTTTGGAGAGAGCTCTAGAAAAAGACATGAGGAAATAGAGATTTGCTTCAGAAATAAAATTCTGCTGTCCTTGTTGCCATTTGCCCATGAAAATGTCTCCTGCCAACTCTGCATCTGACGCACAATTTATATCGGAAGCAGAATTGGTTGGGGCAAGTTTGTGACTGTAGCTGGCATTTCTGTCATGCCTTGTGCTGAATGCACAGCCTCTCCCTGCATCCCGGGTGTCTGAACACATTAGGAACATTGAGGGGAGGAGGGCCTCGGCAGGGAGTGCCAGAGGGGGAAAGCTGCAGGCACACAACTGCACAGCCTTAGCGAGCAGAGTTTGCTGTTGCTCGTCTTGGACAACACCTTGTTATTAAAACTGTGGTGGACATGCCTGAGACACACCATTGGCTAATACAATCTATGAGTTAAATCTTGCTACTAATGTGAGATTTCTGTGAAGCTGCAAAACTTTTTGTCTGTATTGGTCTTACATGCAAGCATACCAAGTTCTTAAAAAAAATCTTAACAGAGGAAACTGAAATCACTGGATTAGTTTGTAGTGTAGGGACTCCATTAATTGTTCTAATAACATTTGACTGAAGAATTACCCTGCTATTCAGTAGTGCTTGGGTTTGTTTCTTAATCCAATCACCTTGTGACTGTTCTTTAAGCTTTCCCCTTCCTTTTCTATTCTTAACATGCAAGTAAAATGAAACTCTCCTGTATTATTACTGTAAGTAACGTGGAAGTAAGAGAAGAACATACTTTTCAAATGCTTTGCTCACTCTTGTGAGCTGAACTGTATTGCTTTGATAATTTAGTTGACTTCATTGAACTTATGACAGCACATGTTTTTTACCCTTACTAGTAGAATAAGTAAGTGTTCAGTAATAAATAGATCTAATTGTGTTTGTCACTGACATAAAGATGGGGGTGTGCTCTTGCCTTAAATAACCATGCTGGTCTCTTTACTACATCTACTGAAGAAGACACAAATAGGTACAGGGAAGCTGCTAAGATACAGAAGTCTTTCCTTTCTGGAAATTCCCAGGTTTCTGCCACAATTATTTCTTAGTATTAAGTACAATATGTAATATAAAAGTCCAAATTAACTGGGGGGGAAAAAGGTGCTTTCAAAACAGAATTTCCATTCAAGCTAAGTGATTAATTCCAACTTTTCAATAAGGCTGTCTAATGTCTAAATATGCTGCTAAAATATTTGGTTTAGACTAAGTTCCACTAAAACTCTTGCCTTTTAGAAAGGTTTTGGTACTTCTGTGATCTGCTTTAGAAACTTACTGAAAAGTTTCTGTAATTCTAAATTACAGAATTCTATTGCTCATGAAGTTTGAACAAATGACAGTAGCTGGATCCTAGGCTGGCCATGCTGCCAAACTGCATAAATGTCTTCTGAGCCCAATAAGCCATGACTTGGACCTCTGTGGGCTTTGGAGCAAGCCCTTTATGTGTCTTAATTCAGGGCAGCAAAGCCTTTGCAAACCTCTGAATGGGGTTCTGTAAAGATGGCTGTTCACTACGAAGCTGGCCAGATGCTGTGATTTTTGTGATGCGGATAAATATCTGGGATGAATTAAGGTGGATTAGTCAAACTACCTTTATACAGTTGCCAAGCTTTGAAAAGTGAAAGGCTGCCACTAAGCCATGAGACCCTTACCACAAGCAGCACCATGCTACTGTAACTGTTATTTAAATGATTGCAGTGGGAGGTATCTCTTAATAACCATATTAGTACAGAGTTGCTTAATGACTTCACAGGCAAATAGATAATTAAACCATTAAACGCTATAGAACTGTGAACCGTGTCCCCAGCGAACTTCGAAGTTGTCTGTCTCTTTAATGGACTGTGAAAGCCAAGCCTGGGTTTGAATCACAATGTGAAGTGAAAGGAACTATTGAAGAATATAGATCTAGAGTCTTCAGCTTGAGCCATTCTCCTGATTGGTCAGGTTTTTGAGTTATCTGCTTTGTAAACATACCTGTAGATATTTACACAAGAACAACAAATTTCCATTAAGTTTTGCACTATGAAGGGGCTTCTGTGTATGTAGTGGTTTTTATCTTTGCTTTCATGAGAGAATAATATGGAGTTCAATGGGAAGATAGTGTGAGATAGAATTCTAGTGGAGTCCTACTTCTGGTCTTATGGGCACGAGATTTCTAATACTGCAGAGTTTTTGTAGTTTTAATGTTAGCTGCATATGTATTCTGAGATCAGGCTAAAACTGTGTTCTGAAACTGGCCCACTGGAAGGAAAGGTGGGGGTGTCTGTGTGTGTGACACTGAGAATGGGAAAAGGTGGAGACTTTAGAGAGGTCTCCAGTGCTCCCTGGAACTTCAGATATGTCACACTTCATCTTGTAAACTTCAAGAACACAAATAGCAAGAATGAAAGAAGAGTGGCAAATGGCATAAATCTCAGATTGCAAGATTTCCAGTAGTAGGGATTTTGTAAGAAAACAAGAAGCCACAGATTTGGTCATGTCATTGGAACACATATTAATGGCACATTTCTGTTCTAATATATGCATGCATTCTTTTTGCAGGCTAAAATTGAGCATTTTGATACAGAGCTTTAGCAGACCACAGTGTTTGTAAGATTAAAAGACAAGGTCATCAGGCCACAGGGCATCTTCAGTTTCATCCTCTGAAAATAGGTGGATGTATTAAAAAGTTGTAGAAGAGTTTTTATAAGTGAGTAAATTTTACTTCTGTAACAAGGATTATTTCTTTTATTTCTTGTAACTTGTTTTTATTAAATATTTTAGTTTTCAAATAATGTTTTTTAAAAAAGCCTCCGAAAAGGACCCTTGCCTGTAGCAGAAAGCATAATCTCCCCATTTCTCTCTTTCTCTCTCCTCTCTCCCTCATTATATGCTGGCATGAACACTCTGACATTGCTAATTGCCTCCACATTACACTGGCTGAATTCCAACAGTAGTGGCATAAAAATTAATGAACAAGACAGAGCTCACACATAAGGAACATATGGTGCAATAGCGGTCAATTGCATTCGAGTTTAAAATGATGTCTTGAGAGAATCATGATCAAAGCAGTTTCACAAAATGAAAAGGGCCAGATTCTACTTGTGCTATGTATCTATGCTACCTCACTGTCCTCACTGAGAGTGTGAATGTGAACAAGGAGATGCCCCAAACTGTGAACAGAGAATGCCAAAAAGTTGTTTAATTTGTAAATGTAGTAGGAATTTCCCCCACTATGCTTACTATGAAAAATAGTGTGAGTTAATTTTCTGCTGGGGAGCAAGGCTAGGGAAAAAAATGTTCCTTGAAACGGAGAGAATTCTTCAAAGATGTTATCACTGTCTCTGCTAACAGTGCCTTCACAGTGCAAGCTATGCAGTTTACAGAAAGGTGACACAGTTATTCCCCATTATCCTAAAATGTGCAATTTAAAGTTAACACAAGTTAGTTTTATCTATGTATATGCTTCTCGCAAAATCCAGATTTCAGGGCAATTAAGATAGTGTTAATACACAGTACTCTCAAGATTCTTTCAAGTTGAAAGCTTGCTTAAGATTAATGTTTAAATTCAGGTTTTATTCTCTTGCCAAAGTACATGCCAGGTAACCTCTTGTTAATACTAATGGGAGTTAAATATTTGCACTCAGAGGAAAATAGACCCCAGATATGATACAAACTGCATATATTACATAATGTAAATAAGCACTGCTTGTTGAATAGCTTTTACTGCCCTACTGTAGAACAAACTGTTACAATAGTATTGCAAGTTCTTACAAAATAAATTATTGGCTTTTATTATGCTGGTGACTTCCTACCATGTTCTTTAAGTGGTGAGATTTGAACATTAACTTTAAGTTATATGGGACAAGTCCTACAAGAGTTTAATGAATGACCCAAATAAATCACTGTATCAGTGCAGAGTTTATATACATGGAAAGGAGCTTTGTGTCACTTCAGTGCCCATTTCCTCAGCCAGATGAGGTACTTCAGCCCATTCCCCACGTTAGAGCAGCCTGAGTGTTGCCCAAACTGAAATGTGGCTGCAGATGGCCCTGCTGGGTCATTATAGCAACTGGAGAGAGCTGGAATGCAGAAATGCTCAAGCCAGTCCCCAATATGCCTCCTGCTACTCTGCAGGAATTTCCTTGGGGCTAACTTACTCTGGCTCATAGCCATTTCTGCTTTAACTCCTAGCAGGATAAAAAAGAGTTAGGACAGCTTACTGGGGCACTGGGAATGAATGGTAGACAGTTTTTTACCTGTCTGGATATGAGTCTTACCTGTGTTTGAATTTTTCTCTGCTACTTAAAGAAAATGTTTCTCAAAGAATTACTGAACTATCCTTTTGGTAATCTAATCCTGAAGCAGTAATTGCTTCTCATCAGGATTCTCAAAATACGATACAATGTTGATTTCAGTTGAGCTTTTATTTACTTATTTTAAGGTTAAAAAAATAGTTGTTTTTAAATTTTGACCATAGTTTTGGGGTTTGCTTAAGACACTACAAATTATATTTTAAAGGAGAAATCATGCAACAGCTTAGAGCTGAGTTCAGTGCAATATAGTGGCTTCAGCATAACCCTTTGCATTTACAATGCAATTAGGTGCTATTCTCCCACAATTAATGGGCCAAATGACACTCCCACTTACTATAATAAGCTTCCTGATATGAATCTGAGATAACTGAGATTGATACCGAGACTTATGGAAATGCCCTGTTCTGCAGAGATGCACAAAGGAGAGAAAGCACCTGCTGAGTTGCTGTTTCTGCTGCTGTTGCCACAAGCTGGTTTTGGCCCACAGTGTCTTGGTCTGTACACGAGGAAGCAGCCTCTCTCTCTTGTCTCCCTTTTCATAAAAAGAAGGCAAAGGGTACCAGATGGCATGTGTTACAGAGCTTTTCCTTCTAGCACAGAATTTATTTCCAAGCTGTAGAATTGTGAGGATTCCTTTAGTCATCCCCCCAGAGTCACAGGTTTGGTATCTCGCCAATGGCATGTAATACACTTCCTGGCATGCTGCAGGAGAAGTAAAATTAGTTCAGAACTTCACCTTACTGCTGCGGCTTTTTTTTTCCTGTGATATTTGAACATGCCTGGAAAAGGATCAGTGTTTTAAGATTTAGTAACCATTTCATTTCTGAGTGGGCCATAGCCTCTCAGCCTGGTTGTAGACTTGGACAGTTGTCAAAATCTGTGAACACTGAGTCCTGTTGATTAATGCCATGTGCAAGTATCTCTCATGCTTTGTTCTGTTTCCTTGGTATGGACTAAAATATTGAGATAACTGGAATTGACCTTAAAAAATGCCTTCATTAATGTAGCTTTTCTTACAAAAATATTACTGGTAAAATTTATTTTTCAGGAATTGGGACTCCAGATGTGGTTTCAGGGTTGCTTTTGTAGACAAAAGAAAAAGAAAACAAACTAGAAAATTCAAGTAATTATGTAGGTTGTTTCTCTTTTTCAAGTGAATTTAAAGCTACATGAAAAAAATCCTCATCAAATAGTTACTACAACTCAGTGATTATTATATACTAATAGATAAGCCTCTGGCTTGCAAATCGAGGTCCAACTTCACAAGTTGAGTGTCAAAAGAAAATTTATCTCAAGGGCCTTCAGCAAAAAACTTCATTTAGGTATTGGGACATCACGACTAAATTCTTTGGCATTTGCTTGTTTTCTTTTCTTTCCATTAGACAAAATTTTTTTAGTTATGTTATGGGTATGAGTATTTGTTTAATATTGTGAGGAAAATTATTTATGGTTTTTTTGCTATCCCTCTTATGCATTCCGTTGTCGTTTTATGGTGTGCTGCACTGTTATCTCAAGAACAATACACATCACACTGTATGTGACTAGTTAAGGGCATGTTTATATGAAAAAGGAGATTGTTTCTGTCTTGCTATAATCCATGTTTGTACAATTCTTTCAATGTCTTTTAATTGTTTTGAACTCTAAAATGAAATGACTTCTAGATAAAATGAGCTTTCAGCTCTCTCCTTTTGTGACAGATTCCAGAGCATCTCTACCTCAAGGCAAGTTTGGTCACCATTTTGCCTTTGTGACCCTTTCTAACCTGTACCACTCAGCAGGCTAGCACTGATGTCAGTACTGTTTACTTGGGCAAGACTGATAGCATCCAGGTGGAGTTTCCAGTCCTCTTTTTTTTTTCCTTTCCTTTTTTTTCATCCTTTTCTTTATACAACCATGGAATCCATACCTTAACCAAAGAGTCAAGCAGCAGAGAGTTTTGCAGATCTGCCAAGTTTTTACTTTGTAAATTAGTTAACGTTCTAATTTTCTTTTGCACAAACACAGGACAAAACCTCCACTCAATGGGAAATACCATGGTTTAACTAACTTCAGTGGTGTTATACCACTCTGAGGTGTACTAAGGATCTGGCTTGTAAATCTGCATTTTTCCCTTTGTTTGACCTTTGCTAAATACATTTTCTTTAAACTTTATGGTCAGCTTGTAGTCCTCAGTTCTCACTGAAATACTTACACCAGCACACTTCATTGAGTTAATCACTTGTATGCTGGTTTAGTGACACCAGTTACTCAAATGCCTTTTCCCTGCTTTAGTTTCATTATTTCATCTAGATGAACAAGGTTGTTCAAATTAGTATAAATCAGTCCACTTACAGTTTTTGACACTTAGAATTCAAGTACTGGATTACTGTCCTTGACAGCTGAAAGTTGCACATTCTCCGAGTTTAAGACTGGAGTGTAATTGTTGGCAGTTAATCATTAGAAATACTCTGAAAGGATCCACAACTGGACTGTAAAAGCGGCGTGACTGATCAGAATCCTACTGAGTGCTGCAGCAGTGCCTGTCAGGCAGTGAGTGCTTGCCTTCCTCTGCAACATCAGCTCCTCCAACCAGCATAAAAGCAGGGTGGGAAAGGTCCCCGGTCACATCTTCGGGAACCAACCTCTGCAAAGAGCTTAAATACCATTAGTGTGGCAAACTGTGCCGGTACTCCTCATAGTCAAGTACAGGAAGTGCAGCATAACCCCAGTGCTCAGCTGAGGTTACATTTCTTTAATGCACAGAGATCAGGAGCCTGCCCCTGGAATGCAGCGGGAGGCTCCGTCCTTTGGCTCCAGCTGCAGAGCTCGTGATCTTACCTCATTTCCAGATAACAGCTAATGTGGTGGCTGTTTCTCCAAACTGTTAACTGGAGCTCCATGTTGATACCTGTGTAGGTTCCTGGAGGAGATGAACAGATGCAGCCCACTGAATTTTAGAGAGAAGTTGCTGAATGAGTTATTTGCCCATTCAAAAAAATACAGATTTGCCAACAGGTGCAAATGTCTAAAGATGAAGCTTTGTAAACATGTTCCACTTCCTCTCCGATGGTCTTGAAAGTGACTTCCTAATTGCAGGAGTGGTGTGCAGCACTTCTTTCTGTGCTCACCCATTAGTGCTGCAGCATCTTTGTGACTCTGCCACTCAGGGTTTGTGCACTGATGACCTAATGCTGAGATGTTAAAACTATACAAAGAACCCCAAAAATAACAATTTGCTATTTTCCAGTTTTAAACTTAAATAAAAATGTCTGAATTTGTTTCTGATTAGAGTTTCAGAGCTGTTGGACGCATAGGTGAGTCTTTCATTGTCTGTTCTACATTAGCTTGGTGGTCAGTCTGTTTAGAAACTGGAGTTCCCTGCAATAGGAGAAGAGACCTGTTTATTGTGCCCATTTTTTTGTGAAAGTGAGTTGCATGTTCTTTTGTTGCATTTATGGCAGTTGATTGAAATGCAGAGCAAGAACTCATTTCTAAGGTTTGTAGCATTTGTGGGCTTGTTATAAAATACCTATTCAAGAAAATAGTCAAGATTTAAGTCTCAAACTGAAATTTATTTACCGCAAAATAACACTGTCTTGTTATTACTTACTGTGTAAGTGCACAGTCACTCTTGCCGTTTTTATTGCTGATAACATACTAGGAGCTAATTTTAAATAAGTTTGAAAGGGAATTTAAACTAGGAAATCTGAACTTTTATGCTATTATCTTGATCTGGTAGTGTTTTCTTCAGTATGTCTGGAGGCAAGAGAGAAGGAAGGGAGAAAAGATGATGCTTACTGAAGCTAATCTTCCTAGGCCCCATGTATCAACATTTCTGTAAAGTCCTGTGCAGAGCTAGGCAGAGTATCTGCTTTAGGCTCCTGCTTTGAAGCACCCGCAGAAGGAGCCTCGCCCTCTGCCCTGAAGATAGAGGAAGCCTGGACAGAATAAACTTTCAGAATATCCTCTGCTGATGCTTACTAATTGTTAAAGAAGTCAGGAAACTGTTGTCCTAAAAAAGCTTACTCAAGTTGCGTTCATATGAATGTATGGTTTTCAAAACTTTACAAGCAGTTAAGTAATGGCACAACAGCACGAGGCTGGCTGGCTCTGAAACAGCCCTTAGTGCAGCCCAAGGTATTTCTTGCTTCTGCAATTGGGCAGATCCCTGCACTGCCAGTATGGTGGAGAGGTATCCCTGCCTGTAGTCACACAGTTGCCTGGCAGAAGCTTGGGAATATGGTCACAAGTCAGCATTCAGCCCATTAGGCCAAATTGTTTGGAAAACTGTCTGATAAATAGATATAAGTCCAAAGGTATTTGAGCTTAAACTTGCATTTAAAATTCTTCCTTTCCAAAACCATTCCAAAAGTTTTGTAGCTGACTGCTGTTGAGGTGAGTTACATTTTCACATGTAAAATGGATTCAGACAATGTTTCTGCAAAAGTTAGGTGATTACTTGCAATGCTGAAATGGACATTTGCTCAAAAGAGAAGACATGTCTGGTTTCATTGCTACTTCAGAAACTTAAAAAAAAAAAAAAGAAAAAAATTTAAATTACACCAATAAAAAGGTCTTGCATCATGCCTAAGGTCATTAGCATCTGGCTTTGGGAAGCTGCCAAAGGGAATGAATTTCAAAGACTGAGACTATTAGCTGAGAGCCTGCCAGTCCCAGGAGGTCTTACCTCAGTCTTAGAGCAAGAGCTTCCTGGCAGATCTTAATAGCTGTGACAGTACTTTGAGTGCAAGGATATCACTTAGGAGTGAGTCTAGAACTACACAGGACTTGGAAGAAACTTTTGTAAAACAGTGAATGGCTCCAGGAAGCCACCCGAGCCCAGCAACCGGGCAATGTGCAGGTGTTGCCTGCTCACAGAGGTTCTCTCTGCTCCGGGGGAAAACAGATGCTTTTCTGCACCTGCTCTACTTTCAGCCCAGCTCAGAGGAATGCACTGCATTAATCTTGTACAGAGGTGACCAAGGCAAGGTGAATCGGCAGGGTCTCTTCCCCAGCCATGAGCAGGCAGCTCTCTAGATGAGAGTATATGCTGTATATAAACCCTCAAGCCAAGAATAGGCAGTGAATATGTATAGCAGGTGCTGCTCCTGCTCAGTCCTCCAAATATTTCTCCAGCCAAAAACCCTAGTCTCTCCTAGCTAACCTGAAATGAGTCACAGTCAGATTGTTTCATAAAGTCCCCTGTCTTTGTCAGGCACTGAGGAATGGATCTATGGCTGCACGTTATCTGCCTGTTAATGTGACACTGCAGATCAAAATAGGTGCCCATCCCTTCCAGCAGCCGTTAACAGACACAGTAGGGAGGTCAGAGAAATGCAGGCTCTTCTGGGGTACAGACAGCTGCCCAAGGGTGTGCTTTGGAGCACACACATCCATTTTAAAAGGGGAGTGTGTGTGTGTCTATGAGTTTGAGCACATACATAAAACCAAAAAGAGCTTGGGCTGAGGCATGCCAGAAGTGAGCTACTAAAAAAACCCAAGAAATAAGCTCCCCAAATAAATAAATGAAGCAAACCTTTAAGTCAAATGCATCACTGTTGTAATTCCTTTTCCTTTTCCAGTGTCCCTTTTCCAGTGTACTTCTCTACTCAGTGTCAGTTATTGTCCACAGACATTAAAAAGCTGATGGTCTCATCTCGCCATGTTACTGATGGAAGTATTTCACTGATGGTAAAAGGAATGAACAAAAGCACAAAGGTTCATCAAAACCTGCTTTGCTTCACTTTCAAGTTCATCCTCCTGTTTTGCTCACCTCTTCTTGATAGATCATTTGGCAATCCAGGTATAATAGAAAGAAGTACCTAAAATCACTTGCAAGGCATTGTAAGTGTACAAACATGAGACGTGTTTTGGTGTTGCAATACACAGAGATGAAATAGATCTTCTTCAAATAAAAAACATTGTTGTTCCACAGAGAACCTGTGGCTCATCACAGATCATTTCACAGCAGAATGAATTTGGCAAAACACAGTGCAGGTAACTCTAAAATGGGATGGATTACTGACTTGCTTTAACCTCAGTAATGATGACTGGTCTAAGTTTAGTTCCCATATATATTCGTTTTAGTTCTCACATTGCTAAAACTGGCATCTTTTTTCTTGGATTTTTTTTTTACCCCCCTGATAAATGGAATCCTGTTCAACAGGATCAGGGAAAACAAGAATTTGAGTGAGCTGTGAAAAGAAAACATGTTTTTCTTATAGTTGGCTCTCCAGGGCAAGATTTGGGTGGTGGATGGGACAGAGTGGGAAAGCATGCATTGTCTGCAGGCCCCTCAAATGTCTGTGTGATGCCTTTCCTCAATAGCTAAAAGACATAATAGCTATAAGACATAATTTTAAGTAACTGCTTGTGCTATCATAGACCCTGTGGATTTTGTTGTATGAGTAGCCAGAGAATTTTCTGCAAGAAGTAGAGAAAAACTTTTTCATATTGTTAAGGTTTGTTCAGTTGGGTTATAATTGCAGGTTCAGTGGTGTCCTTTGTGCTTTTTCATCTGTAAAGTAAAAATTTAAAAGTAACACACAAGTCAATTACGTATTTAAAAAATGTTTTAACAGTGTTTATGCTTAAATCTAACTTTAAAGTAGCCATCTGAATGTGAAATAAAATATTTTTGACAAAGACTAAGCTGTTTGATCCAAAATAAATTTATGAAGAGCTGCTCAAATATCTTTTCCAAAATGTAATTGGAAAATAACTTGCCCATCTTTTTGCTGTCAATATTCAGTCTAGTTCATTGTTCTTAAAAACCTAATTATTATAATTTTGTTTAATCTGAAATACTGATAGGCAAGTTAAAAGGACATCAGTGCTGTAGCTGCTTGGGGCCAGGCACTGGCTTTGCTAATTGGGTGCGGTTTTGCCTAAGGCAGCACAGCAGGATGCTGGACCTGGTGTCCTATGTTCCCTACATGTGTGCTTGAGTGATGCTTGTGCTTCCTGGTAAAGAAGTGTTGGATTTCAGAGAGGAGGTGCAAATACTCTTCAGTACGGATGTCTTTCTTTTCCCAAGATCACTGTTACTTTATCAGCTCATTTATTTGTCAGTTGTGTTTTAAAGTCCAGTTGAGTGTTCAGAGCTTGGTAATTTCCAGTCCTTGGTATGGTTGTTAGACACAAGATTTGCAAACTGCAGGTCTTTGATGAATACTTGTTTCAAATTGTATTTGTTTAGTAAAGAGATAATAAAGCAAGTATCTTCTGTACTTGGTCACAAATGTTGGTTACATGGGCTCCTTGGGCCAGTTTTTCTGATTATAACTGGCTAGGTGTGATGCAACACTTTAATTGGTACATAAAATAAGCAGCATGTTCCATTGCTAATGGCTGGACTGTATAGAACAGTTTCTAATTAGACTAAAGAAGCTCCAAATACTGGCATTGTCACAAACTGGCTTTCCAGCTATTTTACATCACAAAATCTGTCAGTGAAAGTAGCTTGTGTCCCCCCTTCCTTTCAAACACGTGTTTCTCATTCTGTGAGGCAGACGCTTCACAATGAATGTCATCCAGGTAATGTACTTTGGAGAAGGCATCTTGGTAAACAGAATACAAAATTTCTATGGCTAGAAATGAGTTTTTAGAGCTTTCTAAAGAAGCCTGTTTTTTTAAATAGACATATTGCAAAGGCTCTTCTATTTCTCTTTACTGGCCAATATAATATGATGGTTCAGCACAAAGACACCTTTTTCTAAATGTATAGAGGAAGAGTAAAGACAGTTGGGACTATACCTGTACTGTGCTGGTTTTATAAGCCGCAATTGCCACTCACTTCCTGAAATGGAGCTCTGGAGAAAGTGCTATTATTGGGAAGAGGATGAAGCCACAAAACTGAATGACAGGCTGTCTCTGTCCCAGGTTTGTTGCATAATTTTGGGTCAATCACAAATATATCAGATGGGTAAAGGGAGATAATGCTTACAATGAGGATTGTGATATTTTATTGGTGGGGTTTTTTAATTAAAATGTGTTGAAATTACTTGAAAAGAATAGTGTCATAGGTATATAAAGCTTATTACTGATCTGGTATAAATTGTGTTTGTGGGAACTAAACAGATTTATAGCAATGAGGATTTTAATGTATTCGGAGTATAAAAGGGTGCCTCTTTAGTAGTCTTTCTTTACTATAGGGAAAATTAAAGATCACACCAAGTATTTAATTTCTATTTGAAATTGCATCTGTTTTTTAATAGAGGTTGTGCTGACAATACCACAGCCTCATTTTAGCATGAGGGATTTCAGAAGAAGAGGGCACTAAATACTTGGATTGAATTTAGTGTTGCTTTCAGGTTTTTGTCTGTGGAGTTTTACTGTTCCTTTAATCTGAAGTCACAGAGGCTGGTTGCCAGCTGCATCTCCTGTTTGTGGAAGAGACAGTTCAAAAAGAATATTCTCTTAATAATCTGTTGGACAAGGAGCTTATGTTAGAGCCATATCTGGGTGAAGAGTTTAACGCAGAAAAATTTATGACAAGCTGGGGGCTTTAGAGCAAAGCATGTGGCTGGACTAATAAAAAATGTCTCACAGTTACTGCTGGAGGGCTTGATCCTGCTTCCCTTCAAGGAAGCGACACGAGTCATGTTGGCTGTGCAAAGGCAGGATAAAGTCTTTCAGCTTGTGGACACCCTCAGCAGGAGGGGACACCTGTCCCAGCCACTGAAAAAGGCATCAAAAGTAATCCTGAGCTGCCATTAACCCCATGCTGCTCCAGTAGGGGCTGTTGCAGGGTAGCAGCCTTTACATCCTATAGGGCGGTGACCATTCAGCTCTTCTCTCTCGGAGCCCCAGGCTCCTTCTTACCAACACTGTATGGTTTATTTTAACACTAGGACAACATAAAAGAGAAAAGGAGGTTTGTGAAAAGTCACACAAACCGTGTGTGTGTTTAGTATACCTGAAGGCTCGTTACTTCCTTGTGGTAATCCTGCCAGGCCTCCTCCTTCAATCGCTTCTGTGTCGGTCTGGCAGTCAGCTTCCTGCGGATATTTTACCCCAAACCCCTGCTCCATAAGAGAGTTCTGTTTTACACCTGCCACCCTTCTTATAATTGTATGATTTCGCACCTTGTTCTAGCCCTGGCACTCCTCCAAGCAGTTCCCAAAAGTGCACTAAAAAGTGGTTGGTCTTGAAGCACTTTTCTTCTTTTCCACTTTTCATGCTATGCATACTTCCCTATTATTTTAAACCACTGTATTAATGGAGGGAAAGCCCAGGTAACCAGTCCAGGGCTTCAAAGTTATTAACAGGGCAGCCCTGGTTTCACCCTAAAATAGGCTTGTGCTTGCTCAAGTGCATTTCAAGAAGCATCAGTGATAAAATTTAAGGGACTCAGTAGCCAATACAATACTTAACACACATCAGCATTGTGTTTCTTGAACTGCTTCCCTCTGTTGTAACAATCAAACATTCCCACAAGTTATATACTTCCCAAAGCTGCTAGCTGTCTGTGGCATCCTAGCCACTTTTACTAAGGCTAGTGTCCAGATCACCCAGATAGATACAGCCTGAGCTGACAGTTCAGCTCCAGTCTGAACACATTTGAGGTCATAATTTCTTGTATGCAAGTCTGTTAATGCTGCCTAAATACTAGGTAGGAGAGGTTCTGTTTTTTCTATAGTCTCCTGTCAGAAAGCTGAGACAGGGATTGGCAGGAGGAAAGGGGCTGGAAAGCCTGTAAGCAGAGAAGGGCTCTGTGCTGGAAGTCTGCTCTGTATCCTGGGTTCAGAGGAAGGCAAAGTGGTGAGGAGATGAGAGGAGGGGAACTGCGGAGGCTGCCTGGGCAATGGGGCAAGGCAGCCTTGGAAAATAAATGAGAGCTCATGGCAGATGCCAGTTCCTCAGCCAGCTATTCTTGGCAATGAATACAAAGCTTAAAGCAAGGCAGAGTTATATTTATTTATATATGTGTGTGTATATATGTATGTATTTTATTTTTTAAAGGTTTCTCTTATTTCCAGGTTTTAAATTATTTCAGATGCTGCCTCTATTGGAGGTGCCACAATAACTCAAAGCTTCACAGAGACAAATCTATTATAGCTTATATCACAGGAATGCCCAGAGGCCTCTTGTAGGGACAAAGCCCCATTGTGTCAGATGTTATGGAAATATCATGTATATCTTTGATTTATGGTGGATTTTGAATAACCCTTAATAGTTTAATATTTTTTCCCATCAGTAAATTTCAGTTTTCATGCTTTGAAAGGGCTTTTCTAGGTTCAGGCAAAAATTTCTATAGATCACTACATCCACCTCTGCATACAATTTCTATATACCAGCATTGGCAAATGCCAACAGTAGGCAGTAAAACTATATATAAGTGATTCTGAATGTGTATCACAGTGGTAGATTTGAACAGTAACTGTAAAAAAAGTAGGAAAACAAGATTTTTTGTGAAGTAATCTTAGAATTGAAACATCCCTTTGCTAGCAAAGTATTTAGACATTCTGTGACCAAAAAAGAAGGATGCAGAAATGCAGTGAAGGCACTGAAGGATCTTTTAGAAAAACTCGGTGTAACATTTTCAATTAAGTATTGTCAGTTTTATTTTTTCCCCCAGTAGCAATAGGATTTGTCCTAGCTGTTGCTAAGCTGTGATGTTTTGAATCACTTTTGGATGTGATACTCTAACAGACACTAGGTTGACTATACAGTATAAAGTTGTCCTATTGAGCATACCAATAGTGGGATGGTTACTTGCACAATTTAGCAACAAGCTCTGCAAATAATCTTTGGAGGCCGCTAGAACTGTTAATTTATTTTAACAAGTGCTTCTGCAGAGTTATAGTTTTGACCAGAAATGGTAGTTTTATTCCATATGTGAATACAGTAGCTTTGAATTTATTCTGCATAATAAAATAGCATCTGCTATGCAGGAATGTTGGAAGACATTTGGACTGTGACTGCATAAAGTGGTAGCTTGTGTTAGCCAGAGTTCCAACATTTTTGTTAATGTCACTCACATCATCAAGGTATATCCAAAGCTACCAGCAAGTAGCCAGGCAGCTTTCTGCAAGAAACTGCAAGTTTCTCACATATTATCCTTCTGCACTCCATTTCTAAAGTCTTATCTCCCTTGTCCATAGCCAAAAGCTACTAACTTGGAACAAAGTTCAATCATGACCCAAACATAATGAAGAAGGAGAAATCACAAAAGATGGAGTTAATGGCTGCGGCTACCGCTGTGGATCCTTTTGCCACAGGCTCTGAAAGTCTGGAAAATTAATCAAAGTTCAATCAAGGATGTATGATATTGCGGCTGCTGCTGCAGCAGTGTCTGGTGTCACCTGGGAGCTGTCCATTAAAAACAGCTCACTGCAAACCGTCCTGGTATCGATGTGCTATCCCGGTTGGAGGGGGTAGTCAGATGCTACTCCAGGACATTGCTATGCCTTCTGCTTTCACTCCTGGGTAAGCTTCAGAAGTTTAACACATATTCTGGACATAAAAAGAACAGGCACATGTCTGGAGTAAGTTAGTAAAAGAGACAGCTTTGAAGAAATCTACTAATGGAGGATGGGTAATGCTTTCAAGGAAGGTTTCTTGGATTATCACTGTAAAATAGGAACTGAATTTTTCTCCCAATCAATTAGAATAGTATGTAGCTGGGAAGAGAACTGAGAATTAAGGTTTTGATTAAAGCATAAAGCTGTAAGAAAAGTCTTCAGCAGAGTGGGAGACCTGGTAAATGAGCCTCTATGAGAAGCATTGATTATCATAGAAGTGACAGTGCTTTAAGTATGGTTATTAAACTCAACCATTAGGTCAGATATTTGTAGCTGATGAACTTGCAAAAGAATCTAGAGTAGATAAATTAGTAAATTTTTTTAAAATAATTCTTCATTGAAAATCTGTTTAAAATTTGTTTGCTTTTTATTTCATTGCCTGGGAAAAAACGTGTCTTGTAACTTTTTTGATGTTTACGATTAAAACTTGGCACGAGTTATAGGCAAGGAAAATTCATCTTTCATTTTATCAGTCTGCCACTGAGACATGTCCTAGTCATCTCTCTAATACTCTAACACTCCCATGAAACAAACAAAATTGCCACCACTGGTATTACTGCTGTGTTACTCATCAGTTATTATATGCCATGTTTTAAACGGTTAAAAACCACTACCTGGTATTACAGAACAAGAAGGACAGAAAAAAGAGGAGAAAATAAAAAACAAAGCCATAACCAAAAGGAAGGAAGAGGCTGGAGGCTGTGAAAATAAATACAAATCTCCATAGAGTAGGTGAAGCGTCTCCTGTATTGGTAGGATTCATCATCTTTGGGGAAAAAAAAACAAAGAACATTTCTGTTTCAGGTGTTATATTGCCAACTCTCTTTTTAACCATGTGAATATGAGTGGCTACCAGTTTTATGGCAGGCATTTTTTTCTGACTTTGACACACCTCTGGCCTAATGTCACACCCTTTGGCCTCGGGGCACAATCGTGGTTCCTGACTGTTCCTCTTATGACAACATCGAGTCTCTGGAATTCTGTCTCAGCCCTTTCAATCAGATAGCATAAACATGTCTGTCTCCCCATTGTATTTCTGCCTGGTTCATCAGAATGGTTTGACTGAAATTACTGGTATTCTTTTGATAAACCATTAGTGTTAGAAAGGGGTTTGAATTTTTTTTGTCAATTACTAAATCTTGGTGACAGGCAGAACCTGCCTGTTAAAACTTGTATTGTAATTTGAGGATTAAATGCTGCACCTCTGAGAAACATCAGTATCAAAACTGATTTGCTCTAAGAGACTTAACGTTGTTAGGAGCTGCAGTCTGTCAGGGTAGATTCCTTAATAACAGAGTTGGCAATTAACTGTTTTAAACTACTCACAGGACTTGCAAGATTAGAGGCCAGTTGGTAGACTTGTGCAGAAGGGGACGTGTAGCTGATACAGTGCCCACCTTAATCCCTGCCTGTGAAAGACTTCAACTCCCATTATTGTTTGGTTATTAGATAAAATTAGTGCATTTCACTTGCTAACACCTTTCTCATCTTTGGGAAGTTCTCAAAGAACTCAACTTTGCAAATTCTAATTTTCTGCTAGCACTTTCATGCAAACCCACCCCAAGCTAGACTGATCATTGAAAGAAAGGTTGGCAGAGCTTCCAGGAACCTTTGGGGTGTTGTTCTTGCTGCAGCATTCCCATCTCACTCTTTATAGCCCTATCTCTAGCTGGGTGGGTATCTCGTATATGTGTATGACATGTATGTGGAAAAATGATGCAGTCTTTTGCCATCCATTTAGACAGAAGCTGCATGCTTTATGGCAGATAAAAATATTTAGAAAGGTGGAGAACAGAATGAATAGTTAAGCCAGTTTTCTGTCTCACCCCAGAGAGGGAGGCAGTGGGAGGATGGCGCAAAAAAGTCCTGTGGTGCAGACTCTCCAAAAGGATCTAATAAACCTAATTTGGAGATGTTATAAATGCTCTCAGGTCCTAGAATTAAATTGGAAGCATTCAACAGAAAGACCCAGTTATGACAGAATTGGGTGAACTCACCACTGTGGTGTATGTGAAGGTGCTTTCATTAGGAGCGATAAAATGCTGTACTTGTTTGTCATCAAGTGTATGCTAAATGTCTTTTGTACAGTGCAAAGCAGCACTGAAGGGAAGAAACTAAAACACTAGAAAGAGTGGAATAGAGTAATACTTCAAGGTTAATGCTATCAACGGGTCAAGTGGAGCAGTGTATAATTCTGGTGATCCTAAGATACCTCCAAAGAGATTTATACGTAGAGTGAATAATCCAAATTACAATGAATCAAAATACACAACTACAGAAATCATTTGAAGTGGGGGAAGGCTTTGGTAGGAGGATCATCAGCAGGACTATCTCAAGTAGTGAATAATAACATATGACACGAACAAATGTACTGATTAGCCCAAAGAAGTCAAACCAAGTCCTTTGGTTTATTATGTTTCATGCTTTAAAGCTAGATGCTTTAACACCAGTATACTAAAAAGCTTTTGCTGTGCGATGCATAATTACACCACATTGTATAAATATGCTGCTATTAATGCTGAGAGATTTGCCTTGAAAAAGGCTGTAACTTGAAAACACCAAGCTTTATTAGATGCAGAACTATTACATAATCGAATTTTTTGGAGGCAAATACACTGTGACATAAAGCAACCATTAATAAGAGTTAAAAAGAAACTTACTATCCAGGCCAGTCCTAATTGTTAATTACAGTTTCCTGATCTTAGTGGCAGCCAGTGGAGAGGCACCATGTCACAGGATGGATCAGTGGTACTGGTGTTGGGGATGTCTCTGGGTTTGCCCTACCCACTGTTTTAAATGTTAGCATTTTGTAATGACTTCACTACTGATTTGGGCTACAGAGAAGTAATGCCATGAGCAGTTGAATGAAAATTAATGCTGAAGCAGGGGGGATGCAAATGCAGAGAGTATTCAATAAACTTATCTTGCTAGGTTGAATTTGTCTAATTACCCTAAAGGGGATGTAAGCAGCAAGATGGGGTAAACATTTAAACTGGTTAACTGTTAGCAGAAAACAGTTTTGGACACTTTATAGCATAGGCTATCTTACAAAATCAGCCTGTGTGGAAATACTGAACAAGAAATTTGAGTGTCTCTGTTGCTTAGTGAGAACTGGAGTGCCCTAATTGTCCTTCCACACATCTTAGGAAATGATTTTATCAAGTACTTTATGCCTTTAGCAGGCCTGTTTGTTGTTTGACTAGTACTCAAAACCTGTGCTGCAGCACACTAAGTTTAAATAAATATCTTTTCATCTTCATGTGCATGGGTTTGTTAGATTTTAAAAAACATTGAACTTGTAAATTGTTTGAAACCCATAGCTGTCTTTGTCTTCCTGACAGATTATCAGTCCTCTTCATTTTCAGAGTCTGTTTCTTCTTCTCCCTCCTACTTCCCCAAAATCTTGTGTCCCTGTAGTCCTGGACAGCCGTTCCTACTCCTGTTGGCTTTCCTCCCTGAAAGGTGACCCGGGGCCCAGTGGTACGATCATGGGGCTGACCATTGCTTCACATTTCTTCTGAGAAATGTTTAATCCACACATCTCTCCAAGGCAAGTGAGCAAAGCATTAAATTAGTGCTATGATCTTTGCCAGCACTGATTTAAGTAAGAGGGACATAGTGTATTATGTGATTGGAATTTAGGCCAAGCAGGCAGGACATGGAGGTTAACGCCACTGTGCAGCGAACTCTGGGAGGAACAGCATGAGGCAGCAGCCTGTGGTTGGGGAATTTGGAATTTACATGCCCGTTTGCCTAGAGAATGCAGTGGCAGAACAAACCTACTCCCAGTGTTTAGTCAGTGCTTGGTTATTTTCCTGATGCTCTCTTTAGAATGATTTTTTTGATTCAAACACCAAAATTCAGGTCATGATTGAAATTTAATATTCAGGAGAAATCTTTTCTTGGGGATTGTATTGCACTTGTGCTGTATGCCTCAGTTTTGTTTGTAGTGATTTCCTACAGTTAATACCCATTTTTAAAGTACCCTAGATAATAAAATCAGTTAAGAGCAGCAGCTTTGTGTTTACAGTTAGTTCCACACATTGGAACTCTTCTCAAAACCATGAATACTCTTGCATTTGGTTAAGTTCTAGCACTTCACAATCTGCCCTACATCCTCCCTACGTTCATGCTGCTCTGAGCACACAGGCTGGGACATGGAGAAGAAGGAACAGGCTGGGGCAGGTGGGAGGAGAAAGCTGCTTTCCTTGGACTGCGGTGTTACTCTGTGATTTTAGGTATTTGTTATGACATAGGTGGAGTTCAGACCTGGGGACCCTTTTCCTTTGCCTCAGCACCGTCCCTGAGAGGAACATAATGAGGTGCTATCGTTTCCTCAAAGAGCTTGCAATTTACATAGATTTAAAATCAAAAAAGAGCCCCGAGTGCAGTCCAGGACCTCTGTCTCAAGGCTGGTGCCCTGTCCCAAGGTCTGTTTCTTTTCACAAGAAGCTGGAAGATGATTTAGGGAAGTCACCCTCTGCTTTCCATTTTGGTCATTCTTAAGATACATCTTGGTAACTGCTCTGTACAAGTAAACTTGAACTGTGAATCAACTGAAATTACTAAAAAACCACTGTTAATGTACCAGTATTCCTTTGGAAGTTGACCTGCAGATAAAAACCGTGCCTGGCACATGTCACATTATGCTAGGGATCATTGGATTTTGCTACAAGGCGCACAGGTAGTAAAACACTAAAAAATTGCTAATCAGAAATAGTGTACAATTTAAAATGAGCATGAATATGCTCCCATTAAATATTCATTGAAAAAGCTTGAATAATGAAAACAATGCTTAAAATAACAGACTGTAAGTAGATAATTAATTAAGAAAACAGTAAATTGGTCCTTAATTGTTTGCTATGGATAGTTAGCCCATTTAATAAGAATTATCATCTTCCAGGCAAATGGCAGATAGCTGTAAATAGGTTTTTCCTGGGAACTCGCTAGAGGGGAGAGCAGCTCTCCACACATCTAAGTTTTAGTCACTTATCATTTTGAAGTCAATTCAGAGCTTCTGGCAGTTTATGTAATCTTAAGCTACTCTTCTCACCTTTGTTGCAGAATTCTCAATCATGTTGAGTCCTTTTTAGTTAACATCACTGGTTGTTTCATTAAGAAGGAGATACAATTTTAGCAACAAGGTGTGCCTTTGGCTTTGAGTTAACACCTTGAGAGAGCACCTAGGTTTTGTGCCCATCACAGAGCAGATGCTTTTAAAACACTGCTGTTAAGAATCAGTTCAGGTAACATGTTTTTGGCTGTGACTTCTTGGGCACTTTGCCCCACAGTTTATAAGGCCAGAGATAATCCATGTGTCCTGTCTTGTGTCCCCAAGAGAGAAGTGCCTGGGGCATCTTGCAGGACCCAGAGGTGGCACTGGAGCCTTCATGTGGTGCTCTGTTGGGAATGGACCAAGTCACCCCTGGTGGCTGATTCTTGCCAGACTTAGGTGCTGTTTGCCTGAAGGATCTGGCAGACCATTCTAGGGAACTCCACCCGCCTCTCTGTTTTTCCATCTTGTTCAATAGTTTAGCAGGAGAAATAAGGTGTAGAGTGGAGAAACCTAAGGATTTAGGAAAGCATATGCTTCCTCTCATGCTCTGTAGTACCAGATTCTGGGATCATGTTGGCTTTATCCTGGTCTGATTCCAATTACTGCCACGCATTTAACATTAACTCTACTCCAGTATTTAGCTGAATGTGAATTAGGTTCTCCTTAAGCCTTATGCATTTGTCTAGTGAATAGTAAACAGGATTAGTAGGAGACAACTAATAAACCAACAATAATAATATGTTAGCTGTCTTCTCCCTACAGCCATCGTATTTCCTGCTGCCTTTCCTATGGGATTACAGGTATTCATCAACATCGTCAGATGTTATCCTGGTGTGTTCCTACAGGGATTCCCTCCGAGTTCACTGCAACTTGCTCCTGTCTCTCTCTGGTTTACTACAGTGTATTCCTGAGTTAGGAGAGTGCAAAGAAATTATCTACAGGAGTTTAAGGGAGAGGAGCGGAGAAGTGTTTTGTCCTGGGGGGTTCTTTTGGTTTTTTAAATAGGTGAGAAAGGACTATGACAAAAATCCTGCTCTAGCTCATGAATGCAACCCAACACCTGAATAACTAAAACCAGATTTTGGCCCAATTAGTAGAAAGTAATTCTTCTCCTGTCTTTATGACCTGTGCTGCTGTTAATAGGAAGCTTCAACTTCATAAAAAGGAATAAAATTCAGCCCTAACTCAAAAGTCAGCTGATAAGGGGAAATGTTTTAACTTTAAAAAATACACACCCCACTCACTGAACCTTTGAGACCTGCAAATGTTTAAAAAGAAAAAAACAAAACAAAAAACCTGCAGCAGCTGCAATTTGAAAAACAACACTGATGCTAAAAATAAGTAGTTTTACTCGTAAGTACCTCATAGCTTATTTGCAGATAGTTGTACACTCGGAGAAGAAAAAAAATTTGTAATAGGCCCTAGGTCAGCTGCATTGATTTAATGCATTACTTAGGCTGCCAGAGCAGAGGTAGAATCTCCTCGCACTGCATTAGGAGCGCCTCAAGCCTCCGTGACTCCTTTTGATCAAATCTCTGTGAAAGATGAGTGTCATGCCCTCTTCAAGCCAGCTGTGAGGGGACTGCCCTGCGACTGGAGGAGCGCGCTGGAGCACAGCACTCCGGGGCAGCGAGGTGAGAGCTGGCTGCAGAGGTGAGAGGCAGACACAACTTCGTACTGTAGGTCTGGAGAACACCAAGGGGGAGGATCTTATTTCACTCCCCTGTGCACAGCCTGAGCATACATCAGACCTTGAGGTGCTCAGAGTCAGACAAGAGTAAAGAGGCGTGTGATGGTTCTTCTGCCTTAGTACTTGTACAGGCAGGAGTGTTTCCAGTACTTCTTTGTACAACTCACTGAGGGAATGGGAAACTGTTTTATAGCTCTGGAAACATAAGCACAGTAAGAATGTCTGAGGTAAGGAAAGTTCTTTGCAGTTCTATATGAATGTATGTTTTTACTGTGCAACTTTTACTTGTGGCTATGCACTGTGGAGATATTAAAAATATTGCAATGGTATTGTTTTGGGTAATGAACAATGGAGATGAGAGCTGTAGGGAGCTGTGCTCTCCATTACTTAATTATGAAAAGATAGTGTAAAAGTAGAAAACTAGTTTCTGTAAAAAATCTGTTTTCTCTTTCTGCTGTGCACTGTAAACAACTGTGTGACTTTCCCGTTCTACAGTAAGTAATGCAGAATTGCAGGCTGATTATAATAAACAGAGCCACCACTTGTGTAATTGTTTTCCAATTGAAGTATGAGCATGTAAATCATAAATACTTGACAGTGTTTAATTGTACAAGTCCTCGATATACATTAATAGCAGTAAAATCTGTGATTTGTGACTCAGATGTGTTTTGAGTCAAGTGCTTTAACCAGATACATTATCATGATGTATAAATGCATTAGAGAGCAGACAACAATGTAATTTCACTACGAAGTTCTTTAGAAATTACCACCAAAGTGGAGTGTAATGTATGCCCTTATATACAATTTATTTTTGACTACTTAGCTCCCAGAAAATGAGGCNTCTGGGTTTTTAAATATATTGTGCTAATTAAGTGTCTTGTATTGTGATGCATTTAACTTATTATTTGGATTTTTTTCATCCCATGGAAAAATAAACATGCTTTAATTGTCAGCTCATACATAATGAGGTTTTGTTAGATGTGTTTAAGATACAGCGTTTTACTTTCTGGTTTATTAATTGGTCAAATACTTCCAGTCCTCTGTGTAACGAATTCTTGGTTTAAAAATGAGGAGAGGGCAGATCAGTAACCCAGGGGAGGACTACTGATATACACAGGCTGTGGCTTATCCTTCTGTAAAATCCTACGGATAAAAAGTGACACTATCTTTTTTCCTCTTTCTTTTTCTTCTATTTTTTTTTCCTTTTCTTTTTTAGATTTTTTTTTTAGTTTGAATAACCTGGGAATCAGACAACATTCTGGTGTTTTGGGGATGTGGGAGAGAGAAAACTAAACAGACTAGTTTTGTTTTAATTTAAAGCAAACCATTGTTTGAAAGGCATTTAACAGTCAATTTTCACATCTGATCTGAAGCTGGATTTTATTGTGCTCATTTAGTTGAGATTGTTGTTCAAGCAATTCCGTATAAATTTTTGTAATTCATGTAACTACTTGGCTTCTTGAACCTCGGGAGCTGATTGTTTGTCTTATCTTTTGGTGAGCTAACTCTGCGTTATGTTGCAAAACCTTGGGGCATGTTGTGTTTCTTCGTGTTCCTGCAGTCTGCAAGTGAAGTCAGCTTCATTAGTTTCATGATGGCACATCAGTACACATGGCTGGTGTTGCCGCTTCCTTCAAGCTACTCCCGGAGCATGATCTGGGCTGCCTTGGTTTGGATAAGCTTGTAAGGATTTGTCAGCCAGATGTGACAAGATTGTCAAGAGGCAAGTAAAGAAGGAGATCTGATATTAATCAGTGCATAGCTTGGAGCCAAACTTTCTCAAATGCAGTGTAGTAACATGTTCTTCTCATTTACTGCTTCTCTTTGTGGCTATAGAACTGCCACTGTCTGAGTTTGACGGTTAAAAGGGATGCCAGCTAATAGTCTTTAATTTTAAGGATACAATTCTAGGTGGGAAAAGATCTTACGCTTCTATTTTTAACATCCTTTTGGAAAATAACTGCAGTTTGTTGTAAGATATGGAAGCGTTACGTTAGACAAGAGTCTCTGTTTCTGTCCTTTGGTTTTAAAACAGTGAAATTGTGGCTCAGCTCTCACTGCTGGAGGACTGGGAGGTGGGGGAGTCTCACTCCACTCCAGGTCATGGGGCAAAGTGGGTCCACCATTATTTTAACTACTAACAACAGTGTGTGTAGGTTTGCTTTGTTCTAGTGATTAGAATATACACTGAAGAATACCTTTCTAATTGTTCCTTTTACAGAAAGGGGAAAAATATGGACTTTTGAAGAACGTATCGGTTATTCAACTAGATTATTTACCATTATGTGTGTAGTGCTGATAGTGGGGTTTTTTTAATAATCAGTATAATTGTGCAATTCTGTTTGAATTAAGCGCTAGAATTTTGAGCAGTTTGCAGCTTAATCAGACATTTAACAATTAAGTGAACACGGAAAAACCCCTAATCTTAGGGAAAATATATTTTTGTTATATATATGGATTTTTGCTTGATTGATTTCTTAAAATTAGTTATTCTGTTTATTCTTTGAACTACTGAACCATCTACAACCTATTCAGAAACCTAAGAATAATGGTATCTGCAAACATATCCGAACATTTAGGAGAGCTGAATCTTCACACAAATAGGAGAATTTATTACAAATATTGGGTCACTTCATGGGCTTTTGCTTGAACTTCTGCCTCCTGAGGCTGCGGCGAGGTTTGGCCTTTTGATACCAAATGTCTTGACTTCAGCTTCCGTGTCTGTTTGTGATACTGTTAAAAGATCTGTTCCTACATATTGAGCGTGTCATTCCATATCCAATCCAACAAGCCAGTGAATTATTTGGTTTGCCATAATAAAGGCCTCATTACAGTGATGCTAAATGCACCTCTGATAAAAACAGAAATGTTTTATTTTAGGTTGCGGCTTTTGTTACGGATACGTGTTCTAAAAGCATTTTGGGATGATTTGGCATTTAGTAAACATTTTTCATGCAGATTTGAGCTGAAGTTTAGGTATGGATCTGGAATTCATTATTCTGTAAAATATCCACCAAGAGTAAGGAAGAAAAAGTGGTTTTGCCCTCTGGGTCATCTCCTGTGCTTTCTGGCTTCAGTGGTGCAGGAACTCTCGCAGTTCCTGTGTGCTGGAAGCCAGCAGGTTTTGTCCTAGCAGATGCTACAGTTGAAGTTTCACAGCAAGTGTCATTGGCCATCTTCTTTTTAGTTTTTTATTTCTTATTATTTTGTTGCTGTTGTTTAAAAAATCCTAGAGATTGAAATTTCAGTATTCAGAATCAAAAAAATTATTATTGAGGGAATGAGGAAAAGTGGCTGTTTTTAACTGACTTCAATCATTTTAGTATAAAGAACAGTATTTCATTCCACACTTTAAAACCATTATAGAATTTAAACAAAGAGGAAAAAAAAATAGAAAAAAAAAAGAAAAATGCTACATTTCACTTCAAGTTTCAAATATAGAAGATCAGGGAGAAATAGGTATTTTTTCATTTGAGAGTAGCTGACGTCTGAAAGCCAGGTGAAAATTTCCTCACCTATATTCAATAAAAAGGAATACTGAATTTTAAATTGTGAAATTACCAATGGAGCTACACTGTTGCGTAAAATATTGCATAACTGTAGCACCATAGATAGTATCATGTGTATGTGTACAAATAGTGTTTGGGTTTAAAATTTGTGAAATTGCATTAAATGCAGTTGTGTAACCCTAAATATTTCAGAGAGCTCTTATTTCAATTTTGTTCTTTAATTCATGTCTTCACTCTGTAAGAGAAAAAAGGAAGAGATTTTAAACATGTATATTTTATGGCTTTGAGACTTAAGCAGCGGTCTGAGAAGCTGAAAAATTTAGGATTGTCTTTAAAACATTAACTCATCCACGCTGCACACATGCACCATTTTATAAAACAGGTAAAGAGTTAAAGACATATTTTAAAGGCCATGCAATTGATATATTCTAATATTCCTAATTTCTCTGATACTTGTGCATTTGTGTGAGTAAAACTTATTTCTTGCTAGCATAGGGTTTGGAGTTAAATATTTAATTCAACTGCACTTCATGGCTAGATCTGTAGCTTCAGCATTTAGTGTAGCATGCTTAGGATGTCAGTATGGATAAGCAGTATGTGCACAATTTATGTTAGATTAAGTAGCATCTAGTGCTTTATTTCATAAAATTTCACACCATTTTTGTCCAGTGACTTATCTTTACTCCTAAAGTCTGACCAGTTTTTCTCATCAGTATGCAGCAATCTCTTACTCATTTTTGAAGTGCACTAATAAGAACGATTTTTCCTGTAAAATTATTACAAAGGGACATTACTTTAATATCTTGTGATAGATACACTGCCTAATAGCACCAAAATATTTCTGACCTGTGCAGGCTAGAGCAGTTATGCTGTGGAAACTGTAGCATCGCAGTCTGTTTCAGAATCAAAAGTAAGTAACAACTCTGAGATAATGATAACGTGATGTTTTTCCTTCCTCAATTTGTATTTCTTGTTTTCATTTCCAAACCAAACCGTAAAAGAGGCTCTGCCAATGTCCCTGAGGTGGACCGAGCTGTCTGTCAGCACTTACCTGTTGTTAACAAGTGAGATTAATTGCTGCATAAGCCAGTCTATCGACAGCCACGCTGCTGAATGGCAAAATGAAGTTTTACTGTCCAGTGCTTTTTGTTTAGAGTAGCACTTGAGTGTGTGTGCTCACACACACACACACACGCACATTCTTCTCTCTTTATAATTATTTTGACAGTACCATTAACAAGAGCTGCCCTAAGGGGCCCTGTAGGGTAAGTGACATGCATGAGGAGTGATTTTCATCCCACAAGTTATGCTGTGATTAAAGTTTGGCCTTGTAGCGTGGCTGCCTTTCTCAGAAACAGCTCCTTGTGCTTCCTCGCCCGCTGCAGTGCCCGGACTGCCCCAAGCTCCTCTTCCTCGGCCGCGAGAGCCGCCATGGGGCCCAACCAGCTCTGGGTTGTGAGGCTGCGTTTAGCTCAGTCTCTTGCCTCAGCTCCTCACCCCTAGAACTCTTCTCACATAGAAAAGCTTTCCAGTGAAGTGCTGACATAGAGACTGTCTTTTAAATCCACAAGAAAGGTTGATTTGACGGAGTGATGCCATCCTGTGAAGGTATTACCTAACTTCACTTCTGTCTTACTCATTCTCCTCACGTTTTTGTCTGGTTTTGAGGGCATTTAGTAAATTTTTATAAGGACAATTTAACGTTCTCAACTCAAGGTGCTCAGTTTCCCTCACGAGAGAGAGACTTGGTCAAATTCTAGGCCAAAATTGGTTTTTTTTTCAGCCCCACTGAGGGAGCGGGTAATGGGGTAATGCAACTTGCTGCAGACTCTGGGTTGTAAATATCCTGATTATGTGTATTCTTAGGTTGTGGATGTTTAAAAAGAGGTCAGGTTTTGGTATCTGACCCCAAATAAACAGTATGGATATATACATATGGACCCAAATAATTAATAGGTTGTACTCCATCTTATCTAAAAAATGTATTCAACTTGTGGCCTTATATCCTTCTAGAAGCAAAATTGTAATATAATTCTCCCACAGATCAGGGGTAAGTGGGAGTTGAGTGGTAGCTGCACCAGCCAAAATTTTCAGTAGAATAGGTGTTGAGTTCAATTTCTAAATCCATGGTTGGCCTCTGAAACAAAAGCTTTTTGTCTGGACTTTTCAAAGGTTCTTGCACCTCCTAAGCTTGTAGCAATAGGTGGTTGGTGTGAATGAAAACCAGCCAGATTACCGAGGAGCCATCGTCAGTTTAACAGCTGAGCTGTGAGTGTAACTTCGTGTTTAGTGACACTGTAAAAAGCAAATTGTGGCCCACCTCCACCTTTCCCATCTGTCTCCTAATTGGTCTCTTAAGCAGGAGACAATAACTTTGCTAAATTATTTTACCAATAAAAAGTTTGTCCTATGAATCGTGTCAGGCCAGCATTTTTAATGTGACTGAATGGAGAAGGTTGGAGCTGGTTGGTCAGCTGTTTACCCTGTCACATCTGTGTACAGCTTTTCTCTACTTAATTAAAAGCTCAAAATACAGAAGATACCAGATACGTTTTCTGGATACAACAAGCTGGTTTGCTTTTTAGGAAAGTTGTTTGTTGTTACTTATGTTTATTAAATAACTATTAATAGCAGCTTTGTAAGAAACAGGTTTTTCGATATAAGAGTGTGGAAATAATATGTGCATTCATTCCAATATAATTAGAAATCTTATAAGGACGTTTTTCTTATTTTAATAATTTTGTGTATTTATTTTAAATATTTCTAAACTTTAGTATAGAAACAATAGAACTTGCAGCAACCAAGTGTAGTAGACAAGGTGGAAATGTACTTGAAATCCCTTTGTTTCGGGGGCTCAGACTGTGAAAAGCAGGCAGTGTTTAGTGCTGTGGTGGTGGAGATCTTTCCAGAACCTTAAACACGTGCCAGAAGGAGCTACCACAATGCTGAGCTGAACATGTGCAAGTTGTAGCATGGGCCAAATCTTTGTACAGAGTAACTCTCAGCTGGGCCTCCCTGTCAGACCTGTGCACATCAGTGTGCTGCAGTGCACTCTTCCTCCCTTTTCCCATTCCCAGTGTGTCTTCCCAGCTCCACTTACAGGCAGCAAAGGGCTTCCAAATTCTGTCCATCCTCCAGGCATCTTGTTACCTCTTTGAAGCGAGCATGTCAGGAAGAAGAAAATGGCCCAGAGCCTTTCCTTGAAGATGCTGCAGGGGCCCTGCTAATGGTATCCACAGGCAGATGGAATTCAGAGCCTTACTAAGCTAGGAGTACATTGAAACTTTCAAGGAACAATTAGTGGTATAAGGTGCTTAATCTAACAGATTTAATACCATCATGCATTTCATGCCTGATTGTTGGGATATGTCTTCAACAAATCCTTACACCATCTAGAGCAGCCCATCATGCTTTGTGATTGTATGTGGAACATGCTGGCATAGGTTTTAGTTCCAGTAAACTACAGAGAGCTTAACAGTGTATCAAAAAATGAAGTCTATCTTCAGGACAAACAGACCCAAGAGCTAAATATACACTATAGAGTGGACAGGGGGGATATAAATACATATGGGATGGATAAAACCCCAGATATTAGTCTGATATGGGTAAACTGGATTGTGATACAGTGAAAGTAAGGTGAACAAAATGTAAATAGAGAACTTGTTTTAAATCATGACAAAAATGACAGACCGTTATTTATCAACAGAATATATCCTAAGGGAAAGTGACAAAAGTTGCCTGACAAACAATGGACAAAGCAAAGCTTTGCTCATTGTATCATGTTGAAAAGGATGGCCCTGAGAGAGATTCTTATGATAAGGGTTTTTTGATTTGTCTCTGCTTTCAGTGGTTGTGCAAAGGATTCAAACACAAAAGTAATCAAATGTAACTCAATGAGGAAAAAGGTACTTATTTAAACTCTGCAAACACAAGAAACCTGGTGGATTATAATAAAAATAGGAAAGAAAAAAAAAGGGGACCAGACGGACAGCTTCACAGTCATTTATAGTTACGGGTCTCTGTGAAAGGTGTGCACAGATTTGGATTTGGTCTTGGAGTTAGCTGTGGCTATACTTTTAATTTAAGAGATGGTAAAGGTATCTATCCCTTTACTTCCCTTGCAAATATTTTACAAGGAGCAAGCAAGAAAATACTTCAAAATAACCAGACATATGTCCCATGTTTACTTTTATTTCTTCCCCCACTGTAAATCATGCCTCTTCCTCAACAAGTGTTGTTGCTGTGGAGCCACTGTGCGTCTATTCTCCAAATACTGGGTATGTTCCACTTCTTTCCCATAGGATTAGTGCTCACCAGAGCACATACCATGGTGGGTTACATATATTCAGTGGGATTACCACTGATGATGATGAGATAGCCATAGGAGATATGGCTTGTTGATAGAAACCCTCAAGAGAGAGCAATGAAAGCAGTATCTGCTATAGCTCATCTAATGTAAGTTCGTCTCATGTATTTGTTTCATGTAACTCCTATTCCTTCTTCAAACTTGCCTTTTAAACCGATAGACATTTCTAAGCACTGCCTGCAAAATATACTCCTGTAACCTGGCATCAATGACACCATTTTGTTGGTAGTCCTCACAGCAGAGTAGGAAAGCTCTCAAGCTCTTCATGTGATGGCAGTAGTTTGAAAAAAAACTAGCAGTTTTTAAAGTAGAGAGAAACTTTGTGCATAAAAGGCAATGGTTTTTCTTAAATGCCAGAAAGGGCCAGAAGTGAGGGTGCTGACCTGTGCATTTCTGTTAAATAGCACCAGGGTAATCTGGGACTTGCTCTCCCATGTTACTGGTGTCTGCACTTGCAGCCCTTGCTGCATGCAGAGACCCAGAGCACTCTCCAGCAGGAGCAAAGATCCAACTCGGTCCTGACAAGGTCTTCAATATTTCCTTGCTTCTTAATTTATTTCCCAAGCCGAAGTGCTGTCAAAACAGAACCCACTTAACACTGAATGAGACTGGATACACTTATAGTGCCCCTCTTGTCTTGCTGGTTTTTTTAAACCTGTTGTATGTTGCAAGTGAGCATAGGTCCCAGGAGACTTTCTCAAACCTGCTCTGTGAAATGAAGCCTGATTATATACTCAGAATCAGCATGAGAATGTCCCATTAGCCTGGGCTTTTCCTTAGCTGTGAGGCCTGTGAGTGGGTTGCAAAAAAACATTCAGTAACTTTTGAAGCATAATTGAAGCCACATCAATATCTGGCAAAAAAAGGATGTGAGCAGGCGTGACTTTCAGGCAGCAGATGTTAAGATTCAGTGATTAGTAGTTAGATGTTTTTCAGTGACCAGTTTAATGGTTAATGTCTGTCTTGTAATGAGGGATCATTTTTATTTAAAGTTCAGCATTCAGATTCCCACGGTCATGCTGGTAAAATCACAGAACATTTTGATCAGTCTTTTCAACTCTGTTTTTTAAAAGAATTAAGAAAGTGAGACTGATAATGGATTAGGAAAGATCCATTTGTGAAGGAGAGAGTGACTGGAAAGCAATACCAAGATCCTTGATGATAGCATAAGATTTAGTTTTTTAGACCATCTGCCTTCTGTTTCTAGAAAATGAAATAAAATAATGATGTGAATGAAAGGATTGTGCTAAAAAATTTCCACTCTAATTTCCTTCTACATTTCCAATCCTTTAATTATCATTTTCAAGCTTTGCATCTATGCAATACAGAAAGTTATTCCTTTGTTCTGCAGAATGAAATTGTGTGTACATTCCACTTGTTGGGAAAATAAAGCTTATTAAAAGACTTGATATAATTACAGTACCTTAGAATAGGCGTATTAAGGACAGTAGGATTAACAGACAAAAGACAAGGGTATTATTTTCATGAAGTTTTGCTAAATTTCTTTTCAATAAAGTCTGATATATGTTAATTTGGGAGATAATCAAAATGCATCTTTTACAAATACCTTTTTAAGTTGAACAGTGAGAATTTAAAATTGTGATTCACTGATTATTTCAGAAGTTTATTTTCCTCTGTTATATATACTCTGTGATTATATTATATATATTATATTATTATAAGTGTTGCTAGAAAAGCTTTAGGAGACACAGACTGTTACAAGCACAAAGGAAGGGAAATGATAAAAACCTGAAAAATCAGTTGTTTCTTCTTAGGGATTCTTTCAAGTCATTTTTTAAGTCAGCAACAGATCTCCGATTCGAGGGTGCACCTTTGATATCTTAGCAGGATGCAAGCTAACTCCTTCTAGTTTCCAGAAGCAATAATGTGACTTGAGAAAGGTTCAGTTCAATATTTAGAATAGAGGGGGAACTCTGCTCCCTTTGTAACTGCTGCTTTCATGCATGTTAAACAAAATGCCCTCCTTTTACTTGTTCCTGTTTTGGCATGTGCAGTCTTCTACACATACATGGGAAAGCAAAATAAACACATGTACCATATAGAAGGCTCTTACACAAAGCTATGAAATGCAAAATTTGGTGTGGTGTGTCTTTCTTGTCCAAGTACACAAATTAAACAGAAAAAATAGTTTTAAAGGTCAGTGGTTTGTGGAACATGTGCAAAGGAAAAGGAATGAAAAAAATGTTGAAATCTCAATTAACTTATCATCGTGACAGCTTTTTTCATTGTGCAGATTTCTGTTACTTCTTGCAGAAAAAGGAAGTACTCTTTTGTAATTTTGTCTGAAGGGAATGTAAAAGATGCATTTATGGAATGTACTGTACCTTACTGAACCTAGCAGGGTTGCCTGTGGAAGGGCTTCAGTCCAGGCAAGTCACAGAATATTATGTATGCAGAGAGGCAGAAGACTCAAACTGCATTATTGTTTGATATCTTGTGGTAGAAATGAATCCGCAGTCAACTACACCTTTTCTTCCCCCAACCTTTCCATAAGAAATTTATGGCTTTTTATTGTTAGATGGAAGTATTTTAGCATCTAAGTGGGAATATATCCTCCATTAAAATGAAGCAATTGACACTGCGTAGGTTATTGATGTGTATTTTATGACTTTATGGGGAGCACAGAGATTTTCTCAATAACACAGGATTTTGCAATGGCTCCTTTAAAAGATTAAAGGCAAAGTGATTCAGAGATTTCAAGAGCCCTGTTGCCACTTGTTCCAATTCTTCAAATGCAGGCAAACCTCAGCATCAAGTCACTGCAGTTTGGAGATGTGCACGTAAGGTAACTCCTGTATAAGCCAGATAGTGAGATTTTAAAATCTCACTCCAAATCCATTACTGTAAAGCACTAGACATCCAAATATCATGAACAGTCTTGTTTATAGTAATCTTTTGTATGCAATGTCCTCTTCTGCCCTGAGTCAGCCAGATTCTTCCAGTCTAAAGAAATGCCCATTGCAAATCTCAGTGAAATTAACTTTCTGCCATGTACTTTGGGGTCTAAATGTTATTTGCATCCATCTTAGCAAGTTTTTGGACAATCAGGCTTCCTTATATGTTTTCTGAAGTGCCAAGGTGGGAATGCCATGTTTCCTTTTTTCTTCAAATCTTACCTTAATTTCCTATGGGTATTTTGAGGAGTGAAAGTCCCCATTTTGCATAAAATCTTAGGAGGGGGAACATTAATTTAAAGCAGAAAAAATCCAGCATTTTGCAATTGCATTATCTAACTCTTTTTTTTATTATTCCAGTGAAGACTTTCTGCACATCAATTTCTTTGCTTTCCCTCCCTCAATAAAGATTCTGTTTATGCAGGAACTGTTCTGAGTGCTAGATCCAAGCAGTGCAGAATCCTGCAAAACTTTGCTCTGTAGCAAATCTCTCTGGAGCTTTAACTAGGACCTCCAAGTTATCTGTTTGCCTTCTCCAGCAAATGGGCACATAAGAAGAAATCATATATTCCAGGAAGTGAGTTTGTATCACCCCATTGATTAGGGACATCTGAATACTAATTTGATTTGCATTATAGATGACCTTGGTGAGAGTAAAGTGATGTACAAACTGAACCGTGCAGCTAGTTGCTCTCTCTCTGTGCTCTATTTTGCTTTGAAGCATTTTCCTTACAAAATGTGATTGTTTAGTCTTGGAAGAGCTGGAGTACTTTTTGGTGAACTTTGGTACTGAGAGCATTAGTGAACTCCTGTGTCTTTGACAGAATACAAATATTCCATGTGAATTCAGAGTGTATAAGGCATGACAACTGTGCAGAGCTGATGCATTGCTCATTAGAACCTGCTATATTGCAGTATAGAGTTCCAGCAAAACTTCAAGAGAGGGGATCTTTCATCTGTACATCTTTGTTTTCATACCTCCCTGGGAAAATGGTCATAGCTTAGATGAATTCATAATTATTTAACAAAAAATATTGTGAAGGTGCTTCAGCCTAAATAAATCCACAGAAGTGCTGCTATGTATATTGTTAAATATTCTGCTTCTATATTACTGTAGTGTTTCTGCTGGTGACTTGACTCTTCCAGGCAGAGGTGGCCTTGTATAACTGAGGCTTTGCCTGGATTACTTATATTGCACGTTGATAGGTCTGTGCTGGTACGTTAACTCTGTCTTGATGTGGATTTTATGGGGGTACTGTAGATGTATAATCTGCACACTCTGACCAGTGCTCATATATTACCTATCATGCTTTCCATTGATCTCCAGGCTATCCGGTGCACTCTCGTGAACTGTAGTTGTCAGTGTTTCAAACCTGGGAAAATAAATCAGCGACAATGTGACCAATGCCGGCATGGATGGGTAGCACATGGTAATATTTGTTTTTACAATCTATAGAAAACCATTTAGGATCCTCATAACTATTATATGCTTTTTATGTCACTCCTCAACCCCCACCCCAATATTAGCTGCATTCCATTTTCTTTCTCGGGACTCAAGTTCATTTATGTTTTGTGATTTTTATTTTCAGCCTTGAGCAAACTAAGGATTCCAAACCTCTACCCATCAAGCCAAGTAGAAATAGTTCAATCCAATGTTGTCTTTGATATCAGTAGCCTCATGTTGTACGGAACCCAAGCCATTCCCGTGCGCCTTAAAATTCTGCTGGATCGGCTTTTCAGTGTTCTGAAGCAGGAAGAGGTGATACAGATTCTCCATGCTCTGGATTGGACACTGCAGGATTATATACGTGGATATGTGCTACAGGTATTTAGAGGGGCTTTTAAAATAGAAATATGATGGTCAGGTAGTTTTCTAGCTTAATCTTCTCAGTGGTTCACAGTGTGTTAACAGTGTGAAAGGCGGTAATAGACCTGTACAAGCGTAATGACAGAAAAGAAGGGGTGGGTTTCTGGTGATTGCTTTCTTTCTTAGTTGGACTTAATTGAAATCTTTCTACTTGCTCAAAACTGACAAAGGTAAGCAAAAATAAAAATCAAAAATTACTGGTAATGTACCAAAGTAAAGGCTTTAGAATTTGTGCCAGTATTATTTATTGCTTTTATACAGCAAAATAATACATCAAGAAATAAACTTACCATTACTTAAAACACCAGGGACAATATTCATCTCTGGTAGTGCTACCAACCTTACTGGAGCTGTAGCCAGAGTGTATTTGGCCCTATGTGCTTACACTGATGTTAGTCCTTGCTGCTGTGGAAGTTACCTTTTATGTAAAGTAACATTATGATCTTACATTATGACATGAATCAATATTTAATGGTCTTGATAATCTTGCTTTTTAGTGTTAGGATTAAAAATATGGAATCAATTACCTTGAACCTCTATCACATGAAAAATTTATAATGTTACGTTCTTCATCATCTTAGAAACTCTTACATGCACTGTGAAAAATCTCAGTAGGCCATCAAATACATGTTCTGTGATAAAATATTTATTGTAGTTATTGGGAAAAGTTAGGCATAGCTAGAGTTTGAAAGAACTCCAACACTAGTGTAATTACAGCTGTGCTCTGTGAAAACTGGCAATAGATCAATATAGGTTCATTTGTTCTCTGATCTTAGTTGCTTGGAGGATTATTAAACCTGCAATGAAAGAATACTTGACTTAAATGAGGAGCTAAATCTTGGTCTGATTGCTCCATCTCTGCTGTCTGTGCTTACAGGATACTATCTGTTGTTCAAATAACGTGTCTTAATTTTTGTGGAAAAAAATAGTTTCTTGGAAAGTATTAGTGTCAATTCAGGAAGAAATAATGTCACCAGTGTGGTAAAATTTGGAAGAAATTATCACAGAATTTGCATTAATCTCATTAAATGGATTTTATTTTTTGCTAGAGAAGAAATTCCAGTCCCTGAAAAAAAATAAGAGATTTGAGGGGAGGTGTTTTTTGTTTGCCTTAACTAATGTCTAACTCATTTAAATATTTTTGGCTTTAGGATGCTTCAGGAAAGGTGCTGGATCACTGGAGCATAATGACCACTGAAGAAGAACTGGCTACTTTGCAGCAGTTTCTTCGCTTTGGAGAAACTAAGTCCATTGTAGAGTTAATGGCAATTCAAGAGAAAGAAGGGCAGTCGATCATAATACCACCACCAACTGCCAATTTGGATATTAGGGCATTCATTGAGAGCTGCAACCCACACAGTCCTAATTTTTCTGCTTCCTTGGACAAAATGAGTCCTACCACCATTCATCCCTTTGAGAATATTGTAAATAACATGGCTTTCATGCTGCCGTTTCAGTTTTTCAGTCCAGTGCCTCCACCTTTGATAGGATCACCACCAGAAAGACATTTGCTTGAGCAAGGTCAAGACCATGGCAATGAAACCAAACAAGATCTTCAGATACCATTTTCTGAAAGCAGTTTCTTAACTTCTAGTTCTGCAGCATTTCAAGTTGAAAATGAGAGGAGCATAAATGGTCCAGACATCACTAAAACAGAAGATGATGCCCTTTTAAGTGATTCCAGTTCACATAATACAGCAGCCAAGCTTGAAATGACAGCACTGTCTCCAGAAAACAAAATGAAATCTGTTGAAAAAAATGCTGGGCCAAGGAAAGGGCGTGTCTTCTGCACGGCATGTGAAAAAACATTTTATGACAAAGGTACTTTGAAAATACATTACAATGCTGTTCATCTAAAGATAAAGCACAAATGCACCATTGAGGGCTGCAATATGGTGTTTAGCTCATTGCGCAGTCGAAATCGTCACAGTGCAAATCCTAACCCCAGACTCCATATGCCAATGAACAGAAATAACAGGGATAAAGATCTAAGAAATGGTTTGACCATTGCTGGACCTGGAGATAGTAAAAGGACAGAATTCACAATTTTAACTCCAGATAGCAGAACTATTTCCAGCTATGCCAGCTCATGTACAGATTCAAAAGGCCAGGCTGGATTTTCCAGTATTGGACATAACGGTGTCCTCTTTCCAAACCTGAAGACAGTACAGCCTGTTCTTCCTTTTTACCGTAGTCCAGTCACACCAGCTGAGCTTGCCAATACTCCAGGTACTCTTCCTTCTCTGCCTCTTGTTTCTTCCTCAATACCAGAGCAGCTTGTTTCCAATGAATTGCCATTTGACATGCTCCCCAAGAAGAAATCTCGGAAGTCCAGTATGCCCATTAAGATAGAGAAGGAAGCTGTTGAGACACCCAATGAAAGTAGCGATGTTGCCAGTTCTGAAGATGATTCACGTCTGCAGGGGGTAAGCGATGGAGAGCTTGAGACCTGTGAGCATAAGATAGAGAAGCGGGTGACCGACAGGGTGGAAAAGCACCCCCATTCAGGTAATTCGTGGAAATCTCTCTCTGGGGTAGAGGGCCCAAAGTATTTTGAATCTGTCTTTGCGCCAAATAACAAATACATCGAGGATATCTCTGAGAATGAATTGCAACACTGTGAGAAAGAGGTTAAACCAGAAGAAAACCAGCCATTAAAAATAGTTTCCCATGAGATTATATATGAAGATCCAAAACACCACCACAGTGATGTTATAAAACCAATGACTGAACCCCCCATGTATATTAAAGAGCAGTCAAAGCACAGGATTCCTAAAAATGACTGCCCTGAATTGCAACACCACTTGCTGACCGGGGGCTTTTTCAGCACTTTGTCAAACAGGGGTGCTGCCATTCCTTGTTTTGAAGACTCTAAAGATATGGATCATGTCAGTCAACATGCACTAGGGATTCAGAAGGAAGAAAGCCGCTTTCATTGCGACATCTGTAAGAAGACTTTTAAAAACCCTTACAGTGTAAAAATGCATTTCAAAAATGTACATCTCAAAGAAATGCATATTTGCACAGTTGAGGGCTGTAATGCTGCTTTCCCTTCTCGTAGAAGTCGAGACAGGTAAGAAAATTATAAACAAAATTGTATTTATTTTACCATCACAATGGAGCCTAATTTGAAATTAAAATGAGTGTTTGAGGAATGGAGCCTGCAAATATTTTCTGTGTATCCTCGTATAACAGGTATGATAACTTATCAGAACGTTCTTGAAATGAAAATCCATTGAAAGAAACATTTCCTTTCCACTAGACTACAAGGTATTAAATAAAGCCATGAAAATTTCATAACTGATAAAGACTGCAGTAGTTGAAAGAATACTTTAGAACATAAAGGGAAAGCCATAAGGGTATGAATTCAGCAATTTTCCAGTAGATGCATGTGTGGACTTACACGTTTAAGATGTACTTTCATGTGTATTTCATTGTATACAGTGTTTTTTAATGAAAAAGCAATGAGGTCAATTCAGTAAATCTTCACTTGCCCTTGTCCTTTTTTCACTCAAGTATTTGGAACAGACTGGTGAGAAAAAGCCCATAAGAAAAGCAAGATTAGTCTTTGTCAGCCCAAAATTAACATTATGCAGTGGTAGTCATACTAACACTATCTGGTGTGTATCCACATCAGTAGTGCTTTTCTGTGAGATTAAACACTAATTTCTCAGCTAAAGCATGAGCTTGATTCAGTTTATGTTCATTTCAGTACTGTATTGCTGTAATTCATTTTATTTCAGCCTATTATGCACATAAACTGAGAAACAAGAGCTGAAGCTTTATTGTTGACCATCAGTAAGGTATCTGAAGGGATAACAAACCTGTTCAAGTGCAACGAAGTGTTACAAGTTTTCCAAGTCTGTAGGGGTGTTAGAGCAGCTTTTGGCTGCAGGAAGCATGCCTGGATAGTAGTTCAGAGTGACACAAGGTTTAGATTGTCTGTAATCTGCTAGGAGTGCTGGAGCCAGCTGATGCAATCCAGAGAGAGGATGAGCCAGTCTCTGAGGACTGGCCGCTGCATCTGAGATGCACAGATTCATCTGCTGCTGGCAGGGCTTCATCTGCTGCCTGCATCTTCCCAGATGTGAATTCCTCTCCACTGTAATTGTGATATGGGCCACAGGAAAGAAGGCCAGCAGTAAGATTTGCATTCACATGCCACAAATTCCTTCCCACACCAATATGTTGAGATAAGTTTTAACATAGGTGCTTTTGGAAGATGGGTTTAAAAAAAAAAAAAAGGCAAGTGAATGGAGAAGACATTTCACAAGCTTTGTACAAAAAAATAGTTATTTGAACAACTTTGCAGAAGTTTCTAGACTTCAACATAGAGTAGTGTGACTACAAGTACTAAATATTTCTGTGGTTTTTTTAACAATTCATGGTTCTGGTTAAACCATGATGGCAAGGAGAAAGAGAAATGTTTTGCCAGTATTATAATAAACTCAGCCTTCTAGACAGAGCCTGTAAGTTCCCAGTGAGCTGATTCAATGAGGAGCAGTGATTCTGTATCTTTTGGTAGTTTTAAACAGAACCCAGAGGTGCCCATTTGAAAACTGTGAGTTGCATGTAATTCAATTTTCCTTTTTCAAGGCAAGTGCTGTCAAGAAAAGGGTCTGTACTTATGTGTACAGCTGCATCCTGGACATGATTACTGTACTTGAGATCATCAACATTTTTTGCAGGCTCAGGTGTCAATACTTTCCTGCTTTGTCCATTGAAAAAGCATCTTGTTTCTTACCCACCTCAGTCCATTCTCTGATCTCGGTTCTGTTTACAGTCTGGCCCTCACCTCTTTTAGACTCAGCACTAGATCTAGCAGAGCAGACAGCTGTCCCCAATGCAGGAGAGAATCTGAAACCTTGATTGCTGTAGAGTTATTGCATAGAATCTGATATATGCCAGTGCAAGAAAGTTCAGAACCCCAGTCATGTGTGTAAATTGTCCATGCGCACTCCCAGCGTGGCAGTTGGTCAAATCTGAAGTATACAATTCATGCATGCTACTAACTATTGATTTTCCTTTTCTTTATTTATGATCATTATGAAAGAGCTGTTAAGTGAGGTGAAACACTTTCTTGCTAAGCTTGTCTTTGTTCTTCTAGACATAGTTCAAACCTAAATCTTCATCATAAGCTTCTGACTAAAGATACACTGGAATTCAACACCCATTTCAATGCAACATACCTCTTGAAAGACATGGCTAAGGAGTTTTGCCAAGATGTCTCTTTAAAACAACACGTTGGACATACTTCTGTAATCTTCAAAGGGATGAACAGAACAGGCAGCTACATTTTTCCAATGAGCAAAATTGCAGAACCCTGTTCTGAGAGTTATGGATACGATCCATTAAATGATGGAGCTGTTCTGGATCTAAGCACTACTTCCAGTGTTAAATCTGAGAGCAGTGCTCATTCTTCTTGGGATTCTGACGGAGGAAGTGAAATATGCACCATGCCCTTGGATGATAGTGATGAAAGCTGTGAAGGACCCAGCCTAATGCCCAATGATGAACTCTACCAAGACTGTACTTTGATTGAGAAAGCAAATCAAAACTTTATAAATTTACCTTCCAGTTTGCCAATAACTTGTCATATATGTCAAAAAACATACAGTAATAAAGGAACTTTCAGGGCTCATTACAAAACTGTGCATCTTCGCCAGCTCCACAAATGCAAAGTCCCAGGTTGCAACACAATGTTTTCATCTGTTCGCAGTCGGAACAGGCACAGTCAAAACCCCAATCTGCACAAAAGTCTGGCTGGGTCACCAACTAGCTTACAGTAAGATCAGACTGATCTTAATTTATTTCTGCTAAGAATTAATCATTTCAATTAAGGAATGTGTTAACATTAGTTTTATTTAAGCTCATTTGACTTGTAGCTCACTCAACAACCACAGTCAAATTCTTTTCTCCTGTGTGTGCTCTCCAGCAGTTTCAGTTAGCAAAGCTTGGTGCTGTAGGTTTTGTGCAATTGTCTGGTTTGATGTTAAACAGCTGAAACTTCTGCAAGTAAAAGAAAGCATCTTAGAAATGGGGAAAATATGGAGACATTAACTAAAATGTTTCTGATACTTGTGAAGTATTACTTGCCACAATAGGAGCTTCAAATGAGAACCATCATTGCTTGTGTTTACATGTTAAATGGGTTGTTGTATTGTGTAAGAAATGAGTCATGATTGGGGTGAGTTTCCTCTGGCTGGGTTGAGAATTTTGAGGCTGCCATTTGTTTCCTGGAACCTTAGTCTGAAGCTGAGTTACAGTGTTAGTAGAACAGAATATATGTAATTAACTATATCCCAAAATCCAAAGGAGAAAATACAAATTTGGGAAGACTGCATACAGTCCAAATCTTCTGAAAATCCTGCAGTCCTTACTCTTTAAGTTTGCATTTCACTTCAGTAAAGATTAAAGTATTTTGGATTTCGTAGAATATAATAGCATTTGCTTTGCAGAAAAAGGGGCTACTTAGCCTGAATAAATGTGAGACATTCTGATAAATTGTTGGGTAGAAAAAATAAATAGGTTAAGCTAAAATTTCTAAACACAGGAAATGCATCCATAAAATAGGAGGGAAAGTAAACCCTTTGATTGAAAATGCACTTTTTGAGTTCTGCTTTCAGGAAGAAAAAAGTCTTGTTAAAAATGGGGTGGGGAGAGGAAAAAATCCCATGCCAAATATCCAGACTGCTCTAGGAGTTTGAGGGTGCAATTCTAAGCCTCTGACAGAAAGAGATAAAATGGATGCAGTAGATAGATACACCTTTTATGATGCAGCAGTTAGTTTCTCTTACCAGTGGGGGATAAAATGTGTTGATCTTTGTAACAATAGAAGAATGCTTATTCTCATTAACTCCTCTTTTTTATAAGAACATTGTTCAATATCTGTTAAAATGTTTCATTTCAATATCTGTTAAAATGTTTTGTATCTTTGTAGTTGCCCCTGTAATTAACAGTATTCTGCATTACGTTCTATGCACTTAAGAAGACTGGCCTTGCATTGTATTTAAAAACACTTTAATATTTAATTTGTAGTCACATCATACAAATGCTGTGTGTGTACTTGTGGTGTGTCCTCTTTCAATCATTTGCAAAGAGGAAAAGAAGTAAGAAAGCAAGTACAGTACCTTTTTTACTTTATTCCATCAGTGGAAATCTGTTGATCAGTTCTAGTATGCAAGCATGACATTGACAGCACAATCTGTACATATTATACCAAAGTGCTTACAGTATTTGTGATTTCTAGAATGAGTCTCGTTTTCCAGTATAACTGGATGTTAGTCTTTATTCATTTTTGTGACTGAATAAAAATAGACTGAAATTCAGGATTTCAAATGTATGTAGAAAGAATAGTACAATGCTATTGCCATATGTCTTGATGTTTAACTTATTCTAAAAAATACTATGGTATTGTAACCATTTCATGTTGTATAAAAGAAACAAATGTGGACTGAATATTTCATCAATTCTTTGGAAAACTGGTTTGTGTGTGAGTATGGGTTATGCAAGGAAAAAACATGACACAGTTGTAAATGTTTGTGCTCACTAGAAATGGTTTCCATGCATTGTGTAAAATAATCTTCTATTTTTTTAATTTACTGTAGGTTTATGTGATATTTAAAATAATCCATTTGTGCTTGAAGCCGTCAGGAAAAAAATATTAGCGTGCAGAAAGTTGTGCCATTGCTTTGAGGTTTTGTGTTCTGGGGGGAATCGGTGTTTTGGTTTTCTGGGGGGAGTAGGGTGGTGTTTGTCTTGCTGAGATTTTTTATTGTTGTTTTCTTTGGATTTTTAATAGAAACTCCTATCAGTGGGGGTCATAGTTTGAAAGCTAAGGGCACAATCACAGGAGACAAAATTGCTCCCAGCCTTTTGATAGTATAAGTCAATTATTTGTTATCCAGCTATTTCAAGCTCTTTTTTTTTATACATATATATATAAATATAAACCTCTTTGTTTAATCATTAACTGGTTTTTTGAAACAAAATGTGATGTAAACAAATGTTGTAATGCCCATTTATTTAGTTTTCACTGTGTCAAAAAAAAAACAAACCACATTTGTATACCCTAATAATTTTGTATGTGTTAATAAAAACTAGTAATAATGCCTCTGGTTGATTCAGAAAAGTAGGCTTTTTTGCTTGAAAATACTGCTACTCCTAGTTTTTATTAAAAAAAACCAAAGCAACAGTTTCTAAGAACACATTCTGTCTGTAGAGAGCACTGGTTTGACAGTGGTACTAACTTATTCCATAATAAGGAAGTGTCATTATTTTAATGAGCCATTAGAAGTAATGTAATAAATGTTGTCAGATATTTTATTGATTTTTTTTTTTCTTTGTGCAGTAGGCAAGGGTAGAGGTTCATTTAAAAGACGTCAGCTAAACAGAAGGTAAATATCACATAATTGAGAACGACAGTGAAAGATATTTGTGCCCTCTATTCTTTATACTTTAGAAGGCTTTGCTGGGGTTTTTTTTGTTGTTTCTCAAAAATCTGGACAGGATGGGAGATTTCTCAGAATAGGCTTAGTACCCTAACCCTTAGTACCCCTAGAGCAGCATATGTATCTCATGAAGTGTTTGTGTAGCTCCCTCCTCCTAATGACCACAATGTGGCTGGACCAAGCCTTGACATCTCCTGTTTTAAATACGAGTGATGCTTATAGCAGCCCGTATCACATATTCACCACAGATGTTGAAGGAAGTAACCTCACTTCAGAATAGTAGTACCATTATTTTTGGAGCTTTTCAGAGTCAGTCTGGAAAGCTGAAGCAGCTTCCCCTGGCTGGGACTCAGTTCCAGAGATGTTCACATCTGCGATCTGTGAGTATGTGCAGTTGGGGGCTCAGATCTTTGCCTGAGATCTGAACTGGGCCTGGGCATGCCCACCCGTGCTATTCGAATATGTTGCTCTTTTTTCATTTTTCTCTTTTTTCTTCTCCCTTAGAAAACAAGAGCCTCAAAAACTAGATCCTGTTGTCTTTCTGTGACTCCAAAGGAGAAGGCATGGGTGCATACTGCAGGGTAGCCACTCCGAGCATCCAGTTTCAGAACACAGGTATTTTGAATAGTTTGTGGTAGCAAATCTATGTCCCTCTGGAGCAATGAGTGTCCTGATGCTCACAGGACTATTTGCAGAAATCTGTTTTGAATGGAACGTAAGGGATCTGTTTTTATAGCCCCAGTTTTCTAAGTACTTTGAAAAGAGCTGTGGCAAAACCAGAGGCTGTTGTTTCTAGTGAATCCTCACTGAAGTTATACACTGCAAAACCCAGCAAAGTGGAGAAACAAGTTCTGAAAATACCTGTCTGATGCCCTGCATTGAATAGGGAAACCTAAAAAACAGCTAAACTACTTGGACTTAATCCAGGGATTTTTAAGTAGAGTGCCAGGTCCTCCTTGAAAAGGGTTTACAAGCAATTTCTGATTAATCAGCAAGCATAGATCTAAGAAAAGTGGCTAAACTAAAAACACCTTTAGAGTTTGAGATACAGCCCATAAGCCCATAAGGATTGCATTCAGCCTGCAAGTGAGCATTCATTTCCAAGCTGAAATGCGAGTTCGAACTGGGAAGGAGACAACAGTGCAATGAGAGGATCAAAGTTTTTGTTCAGAGCAGCATTTACTGCCAGTCCCCTCGATTTGAGGGGAGGGCGAGACAAGGTTTGAAGTAGAATTAAGTATGATTTAGAATTTTAAGTATGATTTAAGCATGATTTAGTCAGCTTTGAATGACTTGGAAAACTTTTGGAAAACTCTTGAACACATTGCTAGCTAGAGAGATTTCTGCATAACCTCAGCAAGCATGTTTCTAGGTAGACTGGCTTTGAATTTCCCCTTGCCTTCACCCCTCACCCCCTGGCTCCCCTTGCCTTTTGGCAGTCCTTGGATTATTTGAGGTTGCTAACTTGGAAATGTACTGTTGAAACATCACCCTGTTAAACTGTAGCCATGTCAGCTCCCTTCCCTGTGAGCACCCTCCAGGTTTTATGTGTGGTCTGTAAAGAGGCAAAGGAAAGGTAACACTTGTGAAGTGACAGTCTTTCTCTGGTGAGCACTTCATCTAATTCCACACCGGTTTAAAGCTTTGTGGAAGCATTTGTAGCCTTTTATATTGTATCTCTGTAGTTCCTGCCCCAAACTGGTAAAACTGACTGTGAATTACTGTCCATTATTGCCTGCAGATGCTTGTGTTTAATAAGCAGAGAAGTTACTTTGACTGAGTGCAGCACTGAAAGAATTTGTCAAACGTGTGCTTGCCAAAGTCTCTAACAAAACTCTCCTTAATTTGGACTGTGAGGAGTACCATATATCAGCATCATTCTACAATTTTTTGATTTTTTTTTCTTTCCAATAACTTAAGGCCAATCCAAACATGTCTTAAGTGTGAATGATTCTTTGCTTCAGACTTATTATCTTTTGTCATTAGTCTTCTTGTTCTGTAGTTTCTCCTCATTCAGTGTAGCGATTTCTAAAATGTGTTATTTTTATAATATTGCTGCTGTTGTTAACTCCTGCATCTGTCACACTTTAGAAGCTTGCAAATTTAGGTAGAGGCAGTCATTTGATGACTGTATGCTCTGCAAGCAGTTTCAAGTCTGAGAAACTGTCAGACTTGGAGTGTGGAATAAGTTACCACTTTTTGGAAAAGCATGTTGATGGCTTGAAAAAAGTTCCAAGATGGACACACCATGAACTAGAAAAAGCTCAAGCCTCCCCTATCATACAATGATGTGAGAGAACTCTGTACTTTTGAAGCTTCCTTGCCCTTTTTCAGTCTTTGAGTCAGACTGAAAGTTCTTAAGATGTGTGACACATTTTCTATTCACTCCCTGTCTGTACATCTCCTACCACAGACCAGTGTTTCTCAAGTCTGCCCTCCTCACTGAAGCCTAAAGCCAGTGAGGTGACTATCAAAGATGAACTGAATTATCCTGGATTGTTCTCACCTCCTCTTTTTATCCCTTCAAATTCAGAAACTGCTAGTCCTAACATTTGTTCTGTCACAAGAATAAACTGCAATAGCTTCCTGATTTTTTAAAAAAGAGGATCCCATAGTTGCAAGTAATATATATTACTGTTAAGGTATGTACTGAGCAACTTGTACTACAATAAAACTGAGCAGATGAAAAGATTTCAATCTGAGTTCTCATTTTAATTCCAAAATTATTATTTTTAACTATAGTTATTATGCAAGTGTTTCCTAGGAAAATATCTTATTTGAATCTGCTGATTTATAAGAATGACAATATGTATATGCACTCCATGCATAGGTGATTTATGCACACATATATATCAATACATAGTAAAACTGCCTATGCATAGGGCTGCATATTCATGTTAAACCTAATTCTGTTCTCATTTATGGTAATGTAAGTTGGGAGCAATTTCAATGAATTCAGTAGAACAAGGTTTATAATACTGGAATCATGTCTCAACAGGGATCGTTAGTTACGTGTGTGAGTAAATAGGCCCGTGCTGACTGCTTACAGTGCTTTGTAACTGCTAACTTACTAAAACAGGTCAAAATATTACACTACAAAAGAAAAAACAAGGTTTTACTCATTTCTACGCCCCCATCTCCGCTATAAATGATTTGTTTGCAGGCAATATTTCTACATGACCAGTGTAACAACTGTACTAGTGTTATCTCTGCTGGTAAGAGCATGAAACAGATCCTACGCAGATACAAAACACTAACTCTGAGTGAGCTTGGCCAGTTTAGGCAAGTTCAAAATCTGGACAGATATGCCTTATGACATTCCAACAGTCTCCAGCCAAAAATTCTCAAAGAGAACAAAATGTGTGAGTGTATGGCGTATAGAGATGTGGAAGAACCAGGAGCAGCCAGAGTGACTTCAGAGGAGACGCTAGGAAAACAACATAACTTACTGGAGAGGAGACATGTTATTGCTGCTCTGGGAAGCCAACATCTGCACCTCTGTGTGGGATGATATAAACCTTACGTTGGATTCCTGAGCACAGAGAGGCCATGTGCAAGTGAGAGGTACACACAGGCTTCTCAGGCTGCGAGCAGCTCCAAGGGAGCGTGCCCCAAGCCAGCAACTTGCCTAATGCTACCCTGTGCTAAGAGATGCAAGGCTTGGTAATATCATCTACAAAAATGGGAGCTTCTCTCCCTTCAGAAAGTCAGTGTGCAGAGCTTCCACCTTTTGCTAATGACCTGTGGATTGTGAGCCCCTTTGCCTTCCTCAGCATGTCGAGGAAAAACTCCTTTGAGTGAAACCATCTATTTAGCTTTCCCAGCACTCTGCCTGCCTGTGCTTTAGCACAAAACCCTCTGACTACAAAGGGCAGTGTAGATAGACCTTCTGCTGTACCCATCCCTATCCTTCAGCTGTTTCATCTCCTTTCTTTGCAGGGGAGGTGAGGGGTTGGTGGTGCATCTAGGTTTTTCTCACTTCTGAGGAGCTTGACAAAAATCTCCAGTCACTGTGTTTCTTTTTCTCTGTTTTACCTTGCACAAAGAATGAACAAGAGCAGTAGCTGAGCATGAAACTGGGGGACTGTAACTTGGAGAGCAGCCACATGGTAGTTCCAAAGGGGAAAGGAGTACATGGAGCACATTTACTATTGTGGGTGGCATTTGTGCACTTTTTTGGTTACCACCATCCACAGAGAGAGAATCTTTGATGAAGAGCTCCTTCTTGAATATTTTTTGTGGCAGAAAGTACATTTCAGTACATTTCTACTTTCTTTGTAGTAGAAAACAGTAGGAACTGAATGGAGAAGAACCCATTTTGGAAGCTATGCAGGCATGAACAGCTACTGCCAGTGAGTGGATGATGCCAGTGCCTGGGAGATGAAGCAGAAATGGAGGAATATTGGCATGTTTAAATGAATGGGAAAATTTGTTTTCTCTGTTCCTACACTTTTCCCTGTTGCATTTGGGAATGCTATTCTACCTTCTTTTTCCTGTATTCTGATATGATTGTATGAAGAAATTTCTTTAAGGGTACAGTTGGAAAGCAGTCTGTTTCTCACCTGTATCTAACCTCTATCTCTGTATCTTTATCCCTTTATGATAAAGGGATGGGGGTTTCCTGCTTATTCAGACCATGCAGTTCAGCTGGAAACAGAACTCCAAAAAATGGTGCTTTTTCTCACATGGAGCTGCCAACACTGCATTACACACACTCTGCTCTCTTGCTAGTGCCCTTGAGCAGATGAGCCTGGTGCGTGCTCGTGATGCAGAGGAGGGGAAGGCTGTCTACAGGTAACTGAGCTGGTTGGCATGAGAACTCCAGCCATAACTCTTAACTTTGTTTAAAATTAAGCAAAGATCTGCAGATGCATTTTACTGCACTCAGAGCAGTAGTTTTTTGACCCCATAAGAAAATTGTGAGGGTAACACAAAGGCTTGGGTGTGCACTGTGTATTACAGAACATTTTAGAATCTGGTTCCATAAAGCCCTTTTTGTGTCCCTATGGAGGATTATTGCAAATGTGGGGTTTGTGTGATATTCTATTCCCCTAGCCTTTATTAAAAAAAAAAAAAAAATCTCCAGTATTCACTAACAGTTCCTCCATTACTAGTCTTTTGTTTAGAGAAATGTAAATTACTGGGTTTAGAGTAAGCTAAACTCTCTTTGGTCAACTATCCTCTTCTTTCTATTGCCCTTTTCTGTGACTGAAAGAAATCAATTTGTTGTTAACTGGCATTTATTTTATTATACATGTCAGGCTGCTATTGTAGGGAGTGGGTGATATTTGAGTCTGGCCTGTGAGGATATGTTCAACACAGGTATATCCTGCTGCACTCTTCTGGCTGGAATTAGAACTGGCCAGAGCAACCTTTTCATTGCTAACAGCAGGAGGTGATGCTGGTTCTGCCACATGGTAGATGCGTGTGTAAAATCTAACAGAGGCATGCTTTAGAGGACTAAAATCTAAATTTTCTTGCCTTTTGTTTCAAGTGGTTCATAGCAGGAATACCCCAGGCAATGCCTCATTGACATGGATTCCTTACAGCACCTTGCATTTTGTCCTGTGAGGCCTGTTGGTCATTGTACCAGACCAAGGTCATGGAGTGTGCAGCACAAACCAACTGTTACCCCTCAAACATCAGGATAATAAATATACATGAGCATGTTAAATAATGGAAATATATCTAGTATTGCACATCTGGTTTCAGGGATGCATTAACCCAGACAAAAACAATAGTCAAATAGGGAAAGTAGAATAATTTCCAGGTCAGTAATAATAACTGTTCACACAGCACTCAGGGGAAATCAAACACACATATTTGCATTCAGATATGTACTACAAACACAAGAAGTCTCAATATCCTTCTAGAAAAGAATGCCAGATTTTCTTTGAAAGGTTGTGGTTTTAATCACATTAATTACATGTTGGATTTGGGCAGAAGACCACCATCATGACATTACATCAACAAATTTTGCACTAACATAAATACCACAAAGAATCCTGCAAACTGAAGTGAGCACATTCTATCCCAGAAATCTCTGCAAAGCCTGGTTTAGCAGAGCAGATGAGCAACGGCACCCTGCTTCTGAAATTGAGTACCTTATTAAGTAGTGATGCTTTTCTAGAAGGGAAGATTTCTGATTTCCAATTTCACATTTTGTATTTACAGTTTCTATCTTCATATTAAATCCCAGCTCTTTCTTGGATGTATTTCTCTTGTGCTTTAACATGGATGTAAGTAGAAAATCCCAAAATTGAACAAATTCTTGAACAGCAGAGAGTGCACCTTTTTCCTAACTTACATCAAATGAGAGTCTCAGGGCATTTTAAATGAAGACAAAAATGTTTAATTCTGCTAACAGAAAATGCTTTCAAGTGAAACATACATTGTAAAGAGAATGCTCCCTCCCCAGAGGTTTGGCCTTGCAACCTCTCTGAAGGCCCAGGACTGAGTCACAAGGACAGTTTGAAGGCTGTTTTGTTGCTGCTCTTGGTAGAATAATTATATGCTGCCATGTTGGCAGAAGGGGGTTACCATATGGAAAGAAGCAGCCAGGGGTAAGTGGATATTCAAGACAGTTGTAAGCTTTATAGGAGCTGTGTTTGACCTGGAGGATAGTCCAAGTTCTTGGATCCAGGTGGGTGATCCTGTGTCCATTCTGGTGCAAGTTTCAACTTACAGCCTTGTTGTGTCTTAAGGACTAGTGCCTTAATGCATACAAGGACATGCACCCAGGGTTATTTTCATTGCAAACTTCAGGGCTTGAAATGCACCCACAGTATGGTTGGGTTAGGTGGAGGTTTTTTCTGTGTGATACAATGACTTTTTCATCTCCCTTTTCCAAACTAGGATCCTGGCACAAGGTGCTGTACTCTTCTTAGCAGATATGTGACTTCTTTGCACCAATGCAAAACTTCAGAACTATAACTTGATTAAATGAAGAAAAAAGGGTTTTCCTTTTAGTCCTGAGAATTCTTACATAATCTAAAGCTAAGTGGAAATTAAAAGTGAGAAAAAGGACCCAAGCTTAGAGAAATTAATGCCACCAGTACACTACAGTAAATGTGGTTTGGGAAAGCTCAGATATTCATCGTTGTATTCCACCAACCAACCAGCCCAAACATAATGCATTATAATTCCAAGTGTTGTTAGTATTCCATTTTTATCTGTTGTTTACAGTGTGAAAACCAAGCCCAGTGTTGCATCCTTACTCAAGGACTATGTTGCAACATCTTTCTCATGTAGACTGTGACATAAGGAAAGATTATTCACATAATCTTATCATGGCCTTCCTACTTCCTCAGGCCTTTTGCCCTGAAAAAGTGACTCACTTTTAGAGTCCTAACTGTGAGTAGCAGCACACAGCAAAAGTACATTATTTTTTCATTTTTAAAAATGAATTCTGTCTGTGCACCATCATCATGCACAAATTGACAGGGACTGTTAGAATTAGTGTCTCATCAGTCAAAAGCCTTGAATTCACACCAGCAGGTAACTGAATTGTTGGAACTCAGTTTTGTAAAACAGTTAAATAATGGCAGCATTATGCCCAGTATCTGACAGATGGAATAAATATGAGTTCTCTTCTTCTGAAAGTATTGAAATATTTGCGGAGACCTTAATGTCTGTGACTTCAAAAAGTGAGAATAAATAATTTTAATCTCATTGTTCACACATTTCTCCAAATTGTTTGACAATGTTTTTGCTATTGTTGAGCTTTTCTTGTTTTGTTTTCTTGTACTTTGTTAGAAGCTGTACCACATTTCAAGTTTAGCAGTGAAGATCTTGGATAATTTGTGAACTTCTGTCTTCTGTTATTCTCAGATTCTGCTCTCACATAAGTGTGTATTTCTGCTGAAATCAATATCTAGAGGGGAAAGAGTCTTTTCTTCCAGGCCAATAGCAATCTCTCTCAATAGAAGGAGACTTCTAAATGTTTTGCTATAGCAGATGTAAAGCAAAAGGATAGATGTTTGGGAAAGGTATGTGATAAGATGGGCTGGAACCTCTCTGCTATGAAAGAATTTTCCTAAAAAGACCAGGAAAAAATAATCACAGGCTCTTCTTACTGGTTAGATTATGCCTCATCTTCTGCTGGGTCCCTGGTCCATTCTTGCCTTATTTTATTTTCTTGAAAGTAGCTGTAGGCTACTGAAAGGCCGTAAATTTTAGAGCAGCAGGGAAGGAGGAACCTTACTCTTATTTAGAGACTAAACAAGGACAGAAAGTTCCTCCATCTCTCTGCTGCTTTCACATGAAGTGAGCATAAGAGTCTCTTTTGGACACAAAACAGGACCAAAGCATTTTTTAGTTGATACATTTCTTCATTCTGATCCATCATATGGGTCAAAGCTGCAGAGCTTTCGAGCTGTAATGCAATAGTTTGTCATTTTCAGCATGAAGGGGAGTATTTCTGTCCTTGGCTTTAGAGAAGGGAAGGACAGTCTCCTCAGATAGAATCTCTGATAGTGTTGTGACTTTTAGATAACTTTAGAAATTCTCTACGTCCATAGCTTGAAATTAAATCTCTGTTGTTCCCAGACAATCCTTTCTCCCTCTGTAGCTTCTTCCAGGGCCTTTCAGTTCTAACACGCTCTGGCAGAGTACAAAGAGGAAGGAGTTGTATCTTCTGTCTTCCAGGCCTGCAACAGCTGTGTAGGAGGAAAGAATCAAACTGCAAAGTATCAGAACTGGAATTGAACCCTGACAGCCAGGTCTGCCTACCATCTCACCGTTACCATAATCACAACACATTTCTTCAGCTAAATGCAAGGTAGAAGGAGAGGTTCAATTATGGTGCATTCCCAAAAACATGAACATACCATCTTAATTCAGAGACAATACTCACAAAACAAGGATCAGCTTTAGGTGGAACGTGGATATTTGCTGGAAAAGAGTGAGTGAAACATGAATCAAATTCCACCCAGAGTTTGCAAATCAAAGAACTACTGAATTACAAGTGATTTTTTCAAAGGACTGGAAGAATTTCTACCAGATTACCAAGGGACTTCTGTCTCATGGTGAATTATAAGCAGAAGACAGGTAGAGGCATTGATTTGACTAAAATATTCAGTTTGAGACACAGTGGAACTTTCTGCTATTTGGTTAAAATTCCTTGTCCTAAATCACAAGCAGTTCCTCCTCTTTCACTTAATCCCACAGGGACTGTTACAGCAGTGGACACTGAGTAAGTGAGCACATTATCAGTCTGCTCATCCAATAAATACCCCTTCTGCTATCTGTGCATGAACAGAAGGGGGTGAGTCAAAGCTGAAGAATTACAGTGCTCTTGGAATTCAGCCTGCAATCACTTCCATATAATGCCACCTTAACTCTGGTATGAGTTACGTTGTAGGTTAGAGTAAATTCTGCTCCTTGGCTAAGGTAAGTTGTAGGCCTTGTGCCAGGTGTTGCAAAGAACATTAATACCTTTTCTCATCTTGCAACTGTTGTTTGTAGTGTTCTAAGGCTGAATTTGTTTTCAGTATTTTTCTCAGTGCAATATTTGCAGCTTCCAGTACTGCCTCAATGCCCCAACTTGTAATTTTGTGGAAATGAAAGGGCTGAGAGCATGTATGGAGGTATATGGCATGAGCATGTAATAATGGTATGTTTTATGACATGAGTAAAAACTACTAAGAAATTGGCTTGTAATTCTTCAGGCATTCCCCACAAAAACTACTGCTGTGAGTCACTCCACTGAGATGGGTAGGATCAGACTTTGCACATGCTCCCATGGTGTTTGTCCATTAGTCTTCTCTTTAGAGAAGCTGCTGGTGGTGACACAGATGTCCTGGACTGGTCACTGGCCTTGTTTCAATTTCACATATGGAACTGTGGCTTTTGAACAGCTGGAGATGAAAGGAATGTGCACCTTTCACATCTCAGTTGAGAGACTACACCAGGATATGTTTGAGATGACTTCAGGGTGAGCAGCCATCAGCAGCACTTTGTTGCTGTACCACATTGACTGTAGTGTGCCACACAGGCAGGTGCTGTGGTTGTACTGTGAGCTGGGGAAATCGTGGTGGTTCTGCTGCAAGATTCTCATGTCACACCATCCTCTGCCATAACAAAACACCAGCAAATGGTGTTGGCACACAGAAGGGTAAGGTTCTTTCCTGAGGTGAGGGAAGGGAACTTTCCCCACCCTGATGTTATTGTTTGAGCTTCAAAAGATCCTCTCTTTGAGACTTAATGTTTCTTGGTAAATTGAGGTGCTGCACAGGGCAATTAGAGACCAGACGTCACGGTAGAAAGATCTAACCCTTATTTTTAGCACCTTGCATTTTTTGAGTGCATCCCATAGACTGAAGTAGATTAGTAAATAAAATAAAGGCAGGGGAATGTAGGCATAAAAATAAATAATTTTGTCATAAGCAGATGGTACACTTGTATTAAAGCCAGATGAGATGCAAAGATATTGTAGCCTGAAAGCTAAATGGCTCTTGGAGCAGTTCCCCCTGAGCATAGTGAGGTCTCAAGTTAGGAATCACAGTGCACTCTGAGAAGACAGAAGTTTATTTTCCTTGCTTCAAATTAACTTACCTGTTTTGCATGCAAAAGCATGATATTTACAGTTTAATAATTCTCTGATGAAGTGCTCTTAATTCTTAAATTAATTAAAATGTTGGCTTTGAAAGATAACATGCTCAAGAGAGTTATTTAAATAACTTATATAAGGAAACCTTTCTTGAAAATCTGTGTATGTAACAGATGGGTATTACTGCCCTGTAAAGTAGATGATGATTTCCCAGGCACTCAGATTTGGGAAATCTTTGGTTTTGTTTCTTACTCCTGTGAAGAGACGAAGCCTAACACTGATTTAGGAACCCTGCAGTGCATGAGTAATCCTACCAGACTGGAATTATTAGTAGACAGAGACCTCTGGTGGAAATTGTTCAGTACTTCAGGGAAATAATACTCTGTTTTGGAACAAAGCTTAGAAATCCTCCTGGTGAGAAAGGCCAGAGGCCTGGGAAGGACTACATTAACAGCAACATAGATATTTTTTATGTGGCTTTTCTCTCTATCCTTTCTGGGAGAGCTGAATGACTCTCTTTAAAGAAAATAAACTAACTTGGATCTGTAGACAAGTGCACCAATGGCAGCCCTTCAAGCTTCTCTGGGGAGCAGCAGTCCATTTGACCCAGCAGTGCCTTGGCAGTGTGTCCATGGCATTGGCAACAGCCATGCTGGGAGGGCACCTCTGGCTAACAGGAGGTGGTACAGCTTCTAACAAAGTACAAGAAAACAAGAAAAGCCAACAATAGCAAAAACATTGTCAAACAATTTGGAGAAATGTGTGAACAATGAGATTAAAATTATTTATTCTCACTTTTTGAAGTCACAGACATTAAGGTCTCAGCAAATATTTCAATACTTTCAGAAGAAGAGAACTCATATTTATTCCATCTGTCAGATACTGGGCATAATGCTGCCATTATTTAACTGTTTTATAAAAGTCCAGGTGGCCAAGTCCTTCTGGCATCTGCACCATGGTATAGCACCAGCATGTGCTAAGGAGCTTCAGAGAGAGCCATCCCTTACCTGCATCAACAAATGACCAGCGAGGTGTTGAAGCCACAATTCCTGTGCTAGTCTGTCCTGCAGAAGCTTCCTCATGGATATTTTCTTTTATTAATAGTTGTGCTTTTGGACACAGTGGACAGCTTGCAGTACAGTGCCAGGGCCTCAGCTCAGGGCAGGTTGAATAAAGCTAAAGCAGGGCTTGACCCAATCATTCTTCCCAGTAGGTTGCAAAATTTGGCAGCTGTCATAAGTATTGGCTTCCCCTTTCTGAAAAGGAAACTGGTTTTGCTCTGGGACAGCAGGAGAGAAAAGAAACCAGCAAAGCCCCCAAGGCTGAACAATTGTCCACCACACACAATTCTGAAGAGTCCCAAGTTCATCTCTTGACAACAGGATTCAAGCTTAAAAATACAGGAACACTTCTGAAAATACAACTCGCAAGCATGTGCTTCTGTTTTTTCCCCAAATCTATAAGAATTCAGAACAAAATGTCTCGAGGTATAAGCTGATCAGTCAGTACATTGGTCTGCTATGGTACAGAGCTACAAGTAGCATAATCAATGCAATTTGGAGTAAATTATGCTATAAAATGGCCTCTGTGAAAAGTTTAGAAGTTAATGGAAAGATTTCTCCTGCCTTCAAGTTTTTGATTGTGTTTGAAGAGAGCATCTCCACCAGCTGCACAGTACACCTATACTGTAGATGCATTTCAGCAGTTTCCCAGGGCATTTACAACTGCAGTTTTCTCTGCTCTAAACTCAACAGAGTGTAGCTGGTGGCCACGTGTACAAGGAATGGTAGTGTACTTTTCAGTGTGAGTGACAGTTTGACAGACCTGTTGTAGAGGTTGGGATATTAGTTTCTAAACTTAAGCCTCCCAGTGGAATTCCCATTTTTCTTCAAAAAAAAAAAAAAAAATCTGCACAAAGTTCCTTGTCTTATCCTCAGACCAAAGCCCAGTTTAGAAATCCCAACCTGGTAGTATTTTATAGTTCTCTTAGTTGAAGTTTCTATCAGTTAATTTTTATTCAAACACATTCTTGCTTCTGCTGACATAGTCAGTATTGCATACTTGTGAACAGTTCACACACGTCTTCTTTTAAAAGAATATCAGGAGTCACATATTTTCTGTTTAAAGAAAAAATCAGATAGTCTTGGCCTAAAGCTCTTTCATCCAGCAGCAACCCCAAAGTCCAGCCTCTATATGTCATTGCTTGTTCAAAATTCCTTCTCAGTCAGCTTTCAGGCTTCAGTTCTGCCTCATTATTTGGCAAATAATACTTCTTTTCTCACACCAGTCCTAGATCTATCTTAGGAATTCCTGGGCTGCTTGGCTTTTGATTTTCAGAAGAAACCATGGGTCTTAAAACTTTTGTCTTACACAAAGAGCCCATTGACCCAGTCACTGATGTTTAATAATGTTCTCTAATACTTCCTTCCTAAAACATTATTTGACTCTTCTTGGACCTACACTAACAGTAGTTTTCTGTGGTAGATAGAATACACAGCCTGGAATACTTTAAATAAAAAGAATGTATTCCCTAAAATACAGAGTTTTATTCATACAGATTAGTTTCCCTGTCATGCCAGAATAAATCACTCAAAACTATTTTACATTATTCTCTACTAGTCATAAATAAAATTCACACTGTGATAATCCTTGCTATTTGATATTTGGCCTGAATGTTCTTCATTTCTCCAGATGCTGTCAGTTTTTATAACCTGTCTGTGCTTAGATTTTGTGACAAACATTTGTCACAGATACAGGCTCCACTGGGCTGTGTTAGACGTGCAGAACAAACAAAGTTTCTGAATTTTTCATACACTCCACCATAACATTTTCAAAACCATGTCTTTACTGAGTTTTATATTGCTTATTCCTATGAGCATTCAGATCTGCATTGACATTTTAGGTAACTTAAGTACTCTGGTGGCCATTTTAGTGTCAGAGGAGAAAAATTAATATATATAAGATGTTCCAAGTGTTTGGTTTTCATGTCATCCTCAAAAATTTTCTGAAAGGTTGAGTAATTCAAACTGAAAATAATTCGAACATTTTTTGGCATTACAATCAGTATTCATAAAGAAACATGTGGCCAGCTTAGAATAGTCAGTACAAAGCTGCAAACTGACTCCATTATTTTACAAAGGATCAAACACTAGGCAAAAGTTTACTTACATTATTGTGCTCGACTCTGATGAAATAATGGAGATTGGAGATGTAAGGAACACATAGCCCATCAAACCCTTAAAAATGCCCATTGTTTTTATTAGTATTTTTACCTGCTATGCACATCATTAGCATTATAGGGAAAGTAAGGGTCATAGTACATATATTCCTGAAAGTAAGCCAGCTTTAGAGAAAGCCAACATTATCTTCCTTTCACCCTGCAAATAAGAGAATTAGAAGTACAACAGGAAGTAAGAATATTTAGAAAGTCTTGGAGGCCACTTTAAAAGCATTTGTATGTTACAAATGATCACAGAAGTGACTATTAAAAGATACATAGCTGAATTTCAAAATTGTAGAGGTTTTGGCAAGCAAGTAAGAAGCCCTTTTCACATAGTGTCATCTGTTTTTACTTTTATACTAAAACAGTCCTGTGGTATCCTTTTAAATAGTGCAGGAGCCTTCAGCTGGGCCTCCCTGACTTGTAGTGCAAAACCCACCAAAAGGTAGAAAAACCTTACCCTCTAAATAGTAAGAGCCATGGTCAAGAGTGCATGTGTGTATGCCATAATATAGGGCAGAGTTGTGTCATTTATAGATTTTACAGACTAGGAATTAAGGAATTTTGTCACCATATTGACACCTTCTCCTAGGTAAAGAATTCAGACCAGCCTGAAAACAAAAGCCCAGCCTTTGAAATGGAATAAATTAATATTTTAAAAGCAACCCTATTCCCAGCAGTTTTGTTAGCCAGGAAAGGGAAGACTCCTCTAAATCCAGTAGAGATTCAGCTGTTGACACTGCCCAATGCATGGTGACACAAAGTCAAGAGATGGCATCCTCAGCCTTTTGAAGTAAGAATGTCTGGTTTGCCTCCATGGGCTGTTTCATATGGTGGTGCCTCTATTACAACATTCATTCTACTCAGTCATTTATTCCTGGAGTATCCTGTAGGACATCCAAGTGATTGAGTCAGTACACGGATCGCCTGTAACAATACAGCTTCAGGCCTTAGGAGCATCACAGCATAACCTAGATTCTCATCAATTGCAGTAATAATTGTACATGTTCTGACTTCTCATTTGTGCAGCAGCATCTCCATTGCCACTGCCCATTCCATGGGAGACTGGAGCTGACCATGCTGTGTGGTGGAGCAGTGGCCCTTGACGTGCCTAGCAATGAACATGCCATGAATCTGAAAGCAAACATCCAGGGGCTCAAAGCCCTCGTTTTTAAGTGTTTGAATCACAAGCTTCAAACAAATGAGTTTACAGGAGTGCTTCACTAAAAAAATGAGGGAAATGGAACATTTGTCCTTAATCCAAACCAGAGTGGTTACTGACAGAAGAACGACACTTGTAAAGGATCAAAGCTATTGCCAAAAAAATGGGGGTAGTTAAAAGAGAGGATACTGCAGTATCCCCATTCATACAGATACTTTCCTGTCTGCAAAACACTGAGAGACTCCACATAAACATTTTTACTGTCATGTCACATGATGGTGCTACATTGAAGGTGATAGATTTCCTGGCAAATGTTTGTGTGGAACGGCAAACATATGGCAGAGCGATCTACTATGAGACAACCCTTTGGACCTGGCCAGCCCCCCAGGAATGCTTGGGATCAGTGAGAACCAGTAGGTTCCTTACAGTGTGTGTGAGAACATGTATGAGAGAGAAAATGACCTATTCAGTGAAATAAAGGAATGTCTGATGTCTGAGGGTTTACATTTGTGTGCATACTATGCTGCATACCATTTTACATGATATATGTATACAGTTTAACATGTAGTATATTCCATCTGCCAGTTTTTCATTAGTAGTCTATAAATGTGCAGAACTACATAGTATTTTTAAGACTGAAATTCTGTCCAGTGTACTCAAAAGCAGGATCTTGCTGGTTGTGCAAGAGTGCAGTGAGAATTTATGGGAGCTTTACACTCGGCAAGCTTGCATGGGTGTGTTTCCTTTCATTGCCTTGTGCAGCAGAGGACTGGGTACACAACATACACAGTGGCCAAATTTTTTCTTATATCACCATCAGCAAACTGCACCCAGACAGGGCCATTTGGTCAACTGACCTTTGTTACAAGTACAGTTATTGTAAACTACATATTTGCTGAGAAATTAATTCCTTGCTTTAATTTGACACTTTATTAACCTGGGGAAATTAACACAAAAGAGAACCATCTTTTGCCTGTTCATTTAAAGTCCCATTGCTGAAACAAACAGACAAACAAATTGCACAAAGTTTATATAATGGCCAGTACTAGATGTAAAATAACTTATAGCTTGTGGTTGTAGAACAGCCTGCTGTTACTTGTTTATATTACTACCCTGAATCTTGATTCTTTTTATCCCCTGTTAACAATGTTAATTGTATGTAATGTGGACAATACTGATATCCGTGTAAATAGTTTATATTGGTTTGAATCCTTCTATATTGGATGGTGAAGTCTACATTGTATGAGTTCCCTAAGGTACCACTGTAAGGTAAAAACTGTTCTGGAAGACTGTGAGAAGAGGACACTAAATGGGAAAACAAACTGCAGCCCGTTTCAATATCATACTATTGCTGCCTGAGATTTTTCCTCCACACAGAAGTGTGGCAAAGTAGCTCTTTTCCTGTGGCAGGTCCAAAATACCATGTAGGTCCAGAGCTCTGCTTAAACTGAGGCTTGTGTGACAGCACAATTTAACTAAAATGCCTAACCACATGTGTCAATTCTTGTCTTTCTACTGATCTTCTGCTAGCCATGCTCCAGTTGTTCACTGTTGATCACTGGCTGACAAAAAGCAGCTGTGAATGTTCAAACTATTTCTCCTCTTTAGGCACCATGGCCCACTTGGCAGGAAACTCTGACTTGTATCTTCAGAGGGCCAGCATCTGCCCAGTAGAGCAAGCTGCCAGGCCCTCCAGCTGCCAGGCCCCATGAAGTTGCAGAGGGACAATTCAGTACAAGCAGTTAACAGAGGCATTACATGAATGGGCAGAAGATTTGGGTATCACTTTTGCTCCCAAAGTTCCTGCTCAGCTCTGGATTGGCATTATGCCCTTTGAAAGTTTTAGTGGGAGGTTTGCCTAAGTAAGACAGGAGCATCCTGTCCAGTGGGAGTAGCAGTCTATTAATACCTCTCCCTTATAAGATTATCCTTGCCAATTCTGTTTGGCTGCTTCATCTCATGATATTCACTTTGACTTTCTTAATGCTAACCAGCCTAAATATTTTATGCTTGTCTTGCAGCAATATACTAAGTCCTTTGCTGATACTATTCAGTGAGGATAGGTTAGAATTTTTCTTCTGAAAACGTTTTTCTTCTGAAACATTGTAGTTCTCTGAACTGCAGTGGGAAAGTTTGAACTGGGGTTCATGTTCAGTAAGATAGCATCTGCTTAAACGTGACAGCTAAAGAAAAACAAGTGGACAGAAACAAGCCATTTCCTTATGAAGTCTCTTTGTTTTAATTACATAGTAATGCTGTCACTTCTCTAGAAATATGTATGTTTCCTGGCTTATAATGGTGTCTCTGCAAATCTCTTCAAATAATACACATCTGCTAGAATATGTATTATTTTGTAATGTTTATATTGGTTTTATATCTTACTGCGATTTTACGTTTTAGCAACTCAGTTTTTCAGTGATACAAATCAGGGGCAACTTCACTGCATCAAAATAGATAAAGTGGCATAAACAGCAGCAGAAACAGACCTTTGACTCCTAAGAGACCTAGTGCATATTGGCTGTTTGCTAGCAAGTGCAGTAGCCCTGGGTTTTATTGTAATATTTATTATTTATAAACATGTAACTTTCCAAACTCAGAAGAAAAAGAGAGGCCTTCTTTGAAGAGGGCAGTGTTGAGAAAAACAAAGTCAGACTTTGTGGAAAAAGATACATTATACAACAAAGGATCACTGAAACACTGGGCAAGATAATATTAATTACACATTTTAATCTTAATTGTTATTAAGCGTGTTAACTTCCTTTCCTCCTCCACAACCTATTCCTGACCTTTTCAGCCTCTGTAGCACTTAATTCCAGGCTCCTATGCTAACCCTCACTCATTAGAGGTGTGGTAGACCTAATCAGCTGTCCTAGGTTTTCTGGGAGGGATGGAGTTTTGAGAAAGGAATTCAAAAGAAATTAAGTTACAGTTCTTAGAAGGATATATCATGAGCAGGAATACAGGTTGCAGATCTCTGAGAGACAAATAGGTGATCAGGATAATAGGTCTGGTAATGTTGTTTCTGTAATGGAGAAACAACATATGGCTGCCACATGACAAGATGTAAGTAGGAAAGGGCAGACTTGCAGGCCACCACACGAAACATGATCTGGAGGTAGAGGGTATGTGGAATGTGTGAAGAAATGTGCTTTTAAGAAGTTTTCATGGGAGGCAGCTGGAACCAGTTCTTGCATTGTGCAGGGTGGTGTGCTGATCTTTAAGTGTACACCACAAGGTTTAAGCGATGGTATATCAGACCAAGTGTGGTGGTGGTGGATTCAACCACTTCAGTCCTTGCATCCCAGCTTCCCATCATGCCCTGGAGAGGAAAGGAATGGCTGCCCAGAGAGCTGAGTCCTTATTTGTTGGGAATGATGAAGGGAGAGAAGGTAACTTGCCCTGTTTTCCATGTGATCAGCAATGACTTACTTCCCCTGCAACCCATCAGGTGTAACAGCACCCAGATCCACTTCCCCGGGCACTTCTTCATGTCTGTTTTCATCCTGGCACCCAATGTGGTCATCACCCTCAGCATCACCACAACCACAGAGCCTAAGGTCTCTCCTCAGTGCTTCAAACCCAATAGTATCTCTGTCCCTACTCCCAGGTCCCTTTGAGGACTCATCATCCAGGAGCCATGGGGATGATGTAATAAGTCTGGGCAGGATGGGGGTGGTAAGGTGAGAAAAAAGTTCTGGTTTTGGCTGGGATATAGTTAATTTTCTTTACAGTAGCTCATATGGTGCTGTGTTTTGGATTTGTGACCCAAGTGATGCTGACCACACAGGGATGTGTAGGACTTGACTGCCTACTGGAGTTAACCCACAACAGAGAAGCAGCAGGACGCTCAGTCCTGTGAAGCCGAGGTGTCAAACATGGGTATGACAGGAAAAGGATGTTTCCAAGTGACTCCTGAGCAAAGCAAAGTACTTATAAAGAATGGGCATATCCTCAAAGGCACTGCTTCACATGAACTGGAGAAATGGAAAGGTCAAGAAAAATCTACAGAGGTCATGTCTGGAGAAAAGTGCCTTCACAGAGATGAAAATTGCTCATGGAAAAAGGAAGACTCTGAGATTTGGATGTGGCCTAGGTAAAAGACATGGAGGGAGATGGGCATAAGACCCAGTTTAGTGATTTGAGTCACTGAGAATTTGAGGATGTTGCCCATGGAATAGAGAAGGATGATCTGAAGAAAGTTTCAGAGGTGACATGCTGATAGTTTTTCTGCTGATTTCAACACAGTTGTGATGACAGTCTTGTGTCATTTAGTTTGCCTTATATTAAACTCTTGCTGATGCCAACCTATCCAGGAAGAAACTCCTGACAGAATTTTTTTTCCCTGTGATAACACCTATGCATTAGACTGCAGCACAACATGATGAGATTCAGGGCTTGGGTTCCAGAAGTGTGAATTCTTGAGCGATAGGTACCTCCCATCATCAAACTCTGCTGCTCTTGAGAGAGGTTTTATGGTACAAAGCAGCAGCAATCTCCAGAAATTGCATGCTGGCTGCATTATCTCTTGCTGTTTTCTGGCTTCTGACACTTTCATTCAGGTAATACAAAAGTGACGTTACAAATCTCCTTAAATAAATATGTTCTGTTGTCCATGCTGAGATGTAATTATTCATTAAGTCACATTTCAAAAGGCTTTTTGATGAATGTACCAGAGGGCATGTGAGAGAAATCCTTTTCTCCAGTATTTATGAGAGGAAACTAGGATGGGGTAAGTGTCACGAATCTGGCACTAAATTTATTGTTCTTGTCAACTCTCAACATACTTCTCACCCAATAAATCTCTGAGACTTTAGATGACACATCTGAAATATTTCTCCAGAGGAGAAATATCTGTTGCAGGTTTTCCTTCTTAGGTATTGTGGCTTTATAGCTTTGGAGGTGGAGTTTATCACCTGGCCATTTGAAGAAGCATTTTATAGATTGTCATATCAAATGGAAATGAGAGTGACTAGTTTCATTGTAACGAATAATGTCTATAACAAACACATAAAATTATGGGAACAGCAAAGTAAATTGTGCAACTTCTGTCCATCAAGATAATCTTCATATCATGTGTAATGTTTATGGAAGTACAAGATTTTGATGCATGTTTCTCAATAAATGGCTGCCAAAACATTGCCACAAGAGAAAATTCAAACAGTGAAGTTGCAAAGTCACGTGGTTAATGTTGTGAAATACTCAGGTTACTGGGAAGGTTTGTGATACAATCTTTAAAAATTTCCTTCTGATTTGTTTTTTTTTTTTTTTTCCTCCCCATAGAAAACCTCAGGCTGGTTACCACTCAAGAGACTGGTAGGTCATAAAGTCCAATACCTTTGAATGCAGTGTGGATTTCCACATAAACTGATGAGCTAACTGACAGCACAGTGACAGGTCATTAGACTTTGTATGGAGAACTTGCCAGCAGAGAATGAGATGTACTGGGCAACAGAATTTTGTTAGATAATGTGCAGGTTTTCTTGATTTACACTAAGATAGTCTGAAATCTTCGTCTTCTTATACACATCTGCTTTTACCTCCCTTTCTTAATCCCTTTCTGCTTTTCTCACTTTCCAGGCTTTAGTTCCTGCTTCCCTTGCAGCTTTCCCCAGTTCTCTCACAGGGAGCTATTTTTTTCTCTCATGAGCTTTGCTTCCACAGTCATCTCCAGCATGAGCTGAATCACATTCACTTTAGCCTAAAGCATGTTTAGCCCAGACAGAACACAAGGCTTGTTTATTAATCCCTGTTGAGTGTGTACAAATGCTTTTCAGACACTTAAAACTCAGCTACATTTTTATGGTACCTGGAAATTTGGTAATTTTACAATTATTTATTTTACTGTCATTGTCAGAAGAGTTTCAATTCATTGAAAATATCAGTTCTAATGGTTAAATTATGAAAGATATGCAAGGAACTAGAAACAGAGGTTTGAGTTGGAACATGTTAAGCAGCACTGACTGTAGGCATCTTTTGCCTGCTGGAGCTTTAGCTGAAATGCCTCTGGAGAACAAGGAATGGCAGCAATGCATACTTGCTAATAACATTTCCATCCCATACAACCCTTTCCAGCTTAGAGTGGAAAGCTCCCAACCAGAGAGGAAGTTAATTTTAACTGAAGTGCTTCTATCTCTTCTGCCTCTAGGATACGTGTTCACACCTCTGCAACATGTAAAGCAATCACCTTAAAGATTGTCTAATTTAATATGATTAGGAGTGTATAACATAAGAAGATTCATGAAACTGAGTATAGATAACTTGCTCCAGCTATGATACACACCCTTCTCCCTTCTAAGCTTATTAAAGAGAAAGCTTGAGATCCCCTGGTGAGCTGCTTATCTCCAGTAATTAAGAATATCCTAATGGGCATGGTAAGTGCCTTTCTATGCATGTTGGGATGGACATAAACCATCATGGCCTCTTTCTGCCTGACATGAAGTAGCTCTGTGATTTCAGACGGTGCTCTCAGACATGTCTTGCACAGGGGAATGGCTCAGTTGTGATTCAGAACAATTTTCTATTAAAATATTTAACAGAGAAGCACTAATTTACTGTGGTCATAGGCAAAATACTGATCGTGGTAATCATCACTGACGCATTTTTACATACAGGAAAAGGAAATGCAGAAGGAAAGAAAATTATATCAGCATATAGTATACTATATTGATACAGTTTGATATGATATCAAACTATATCAGTAGGTAAATAAAAATAAATAGTTTTATTTCATTATCTAACACTAAAGTTGATCGTACAGGTGTCCATGGTGCAGAGCATTCACAGTCTGATCTCAGAAGAGATTTCAGTAGGGAAAGCAAAAATTGTAAGGTGGCCAGGGACAGAATGTTAGAGGCAAATGTAATAATCCATGTGGTTTCAACAGACACAATATAGGCAGTTTCTCAAAAAATGACAAGTGCAAGATACCAGCGTGAGCAGGATTCACATTCCCGACTGTCTGCATGCAAATAAGTGTGTGCAAAACCAAGATCATGGAGTATTTAATGCAAAACTTAGGTATGTTTAAAAATGTATTCAGGACTTTGGAAGGTTCTTTGGAAATTAGGCCTCTTTTGTCCACATGCTCTCTCCTTAAATATTGATCTACACTTTCAAATCAATGAAATCCTTTCACTATGAAAGCTATCAACCAGGAATGTGTAGTTACTCTTTTCCTCATGTGAACTGGGGAGAAATTATCAGAACTAGCTGAAAGCTGCTCAATATCTTGAGAACACTGTTTCCTGGGAATTATTGGGAAAGCAAAATTCAGTAGTGTGATAATGACTTCAGAGCAGTTATCTCAGACTCCATCTGCCCTGGGTGACTCAGGGTTTCACTGCTGACCCTGCTGCTGTCCCTGCCACCTCCCTCGTGGTCCTCCTGGGCCTCTGTCATTACCATCTCCCCTGCTCATATTTGTGTGTACTGCCCTGCTTTGGGAACAGAGCACCTTCTGGCACGGGGAGAAGTGAGGGAGAACTTGGTGTGACCACTCTGAGGAGTTTAGGGAGAAGAAGACACCCATCCTGCTGCAGGAATCCCTTGCTCCATAAGGACGTGGCTGTTGCTGCCTGTGACCTGCTGATCTTTGTGGCCAAAGCTGACTCAGCTCTTGGCTTCTCTAGATGTAGGTCTTTGTACATGCAGTGCATATCTCAGCAAGCCTCTGCACCCCTCCACTCACTGTTATGATCTGAAACTGCTCTTGAAGTGTTTGGAAGAAACTCTCTTCACTCCTCTTTTCCACTTCTGTGTGGAAAGAGTAGATGAACTCTCCTTTGTAAGAGAAGAGAAAGGAACAGAATACAGGTGACCTGGCAGGAGATCTCAGGTTTTGTGTGCTGTGGTGAGTGGCTGAGGGGGTTATGCACGCTACCAAACTCCTTTGCATTTCCTGCCAATGTTCTTTCCTCTTAATGTGTGGAACATTTGATTTGGTTTTTCATTTGTCAGCAAGGGAATTTGCTTTTTTCTTCTCCATCTTTTCCCCGCATCTTAACCATAACTTGATAGAGGAACTATCTGCAGAGTGTTTTAAGAGTTTTCTGCTGGCCAAACCTGAACAGAGTTCTTACCTTAGCAACTCATTTATCCTTTGCAGTCTATTCACGGGGAAAAGAGAGCTGCATCCTTGCACGTCCATGGGATGAGTTTTCTTTGGGGCTCTAGTATATGATTATCTTCACTGCAGACTAGAAACATTATTAATTCACTGCATTCTCTGCAGGCACCAATGTTGGGACAAAAGGAAATAAAAATGTGCACGTTGCAATGAGATGTTTCAGTTCTGTATCTAGTCACTTCAAATGTTGCCATTTTGACATTAGTAATACATTGTTGTTTGGGTGTGTACATAAAGTGTTTCTTTTTGCAAGAAACTGACACACATCCTTGCTCCTTTCTGATTTAAGGTCACTAAATAAGTTACTAGAAAGACCTATTCATATCTGAGATGAAAAGCAAACANAAAAAAAAAAAAAAAAGGCTGATCCACCTCTCTAGTAAGTGTTCTGGAGGGAAGGCTGGTTTGGGGAGGTAATCCTATGTGTGTAAAACAGCACACAGGATTATTCTGGAGAGTGTCAGATCAGAGTCCCCAGCTCCTATACTCAGATTTTATATTACATTTTTCTGAAGGGAATTAGGTATCAGTTTGAGAGGATACAAAATCCTATTTGATGTGAAAGTGAAAGTGAGCTGTTTGGCCAGATGTATATACTGCAGGTGGCTGCATTGGCAACCCTGTCGCTGATCAGTACTTCAGAACAGGTAACAGCACTGAGCACAGAGCAGGCTCATTATCTAAATGTTTATCCAGCTTTTTGGAATTCCTTTTCCATTATTAGTCTGCTACTGATACCTGAGCTAATGATTTTACAGCAATGCTTCCACCAGCAGCGAAGTGCTTATCCTTTTTTATGACCCAGAGCAAAAACTTTCTTGACTTACATACCAACAACAGCAGCATTTGGGCTTCAGAGCCGCATCTGGGGGTACCATAAAAAGTAAGTCTTGGTCCTCTTCCAGCCCAGGAACAGGTGCTAGAAGAAGCATTTATTTATTTTTCTGCCATTACCAGCTATTGCAGACTGTGCTCTCTATGGTCCATCTACTCCCTCTCCAAAATGTGACCCTGCAGTCTTCAGCCATCTATTTCCTTCTTCATCAGCAGGAACTGCCTGTGGCCAAGTGCTTTCCTTGGGAGCCAGGGAAGCATCAGCCAGAGCTGTCTCCCTAAACCCAGAGGACAGCTGACATTTTAAATGCGGGGGTGGTTGGGGAACCTATTGCTAGGGTTTCAGCCAGACCTGCAGAAAAACCTTTCCTAAACTTTGCTGCTTGTGACCCACCTTGCAGGTGCCTACTAGATAAGGTACTTGAGTAAAATAAATGTCAATAATAATTGATGTTTTGAACATTACAGCTGAACTGATAGCATTATGGTAAAAGCAGCAATATCTGGGATTTGTGAGTTACCAAGGCATCCCTTCCACGGGGAAAAACTGGCATCACCTGGCAAGCAAGAGATCCCAAACAGCCTGTGAGGAGAGGTCACCATTGTGCAGCTCCATGGTCCATGGCTTGGTGGATGTGAGGTTTAGTTTTTAGCTGAGAAGGCAGGTGGAGTGTCTGGCAGTGGAGGAGAGGCTGGGTACAGCAACTGGGACAACCTTGTGCTCAGCAGCCAGGCGGTTGCCGAGGGTCTGCTCAGACTGCTTGGCATGGGGAGGGCTCGGGAGGGGCGTGCAGGCACCCGGAGGAGCCGGTCCGTGCTGGGCCTGGACCTCCGTGACAGCGGGGGCCGGGGCACTCCCAGGCCCAAGGGCCGGGCGCCTTTGGCCGGGGGAAGCGGGCGCCCTGCTGCCAACACCGGCCGGCTTCTCGCCGCCCTGCCTCCATGTCGGGCGCGCATAAAGAACCATGTCATGCTTCAGCGGGGAAGGGAGGGCCGGGCGGGACTGGAGCGCTCTCTGCTCTCCTATTTTCATAGAAACCGATCTGTGTACCTAGAAAATAACAG
>VYXD01013788.1:1703843-1739459 GCA_013397195.1 Hylia prasina | reverse complement strand
GAATCGGGGTCTGGCTCTGTGGCAGCCCCCCAGCCCTGGTGCCACCCCGCTGCACCCAGGCTTTTTGGGTCTCCTCCCGCCACACCTTGCCCTTTACTGGGTTGACTTCCTTTCATAGGCCTTTGTCATTTTTTGTTTTACACTGCCTTGATGCAACTGAGGTGCAAAGGCACCGTGGTCATTTGACGGTCAGATAAGCGCTGATTGTACTTGAACATCCATTTCTGGTGCTGCTACAATAACGCAGGGCAGAGCTTTCCCTGGGGGGTCTGGTACTGGCACACTTACATGGCCTGTCCCTTCCCTCCTCTTTGGTCACTGTTGTGTAAACTCACTAAGTAACACGTGTTGTGGGAACTCTTGGCAGGCATCAACCAGTGAGTCTGTATTTACTTGTCTTCCCCGGCCTTGCTGGGATGACTGGGTAGTGCTTCATGCCATCATTAGCTACTCAGGGAAACTTGCTCTTCTCTATAGACTGTAAAGAACATGAAAACAGTGAAGAGTTGTATGCAACCTGCAGGGAAATATGGATGAGCAGGGTAGAGCTGGACTGACATTTGGCATTACCCTTGGCAAGACAGCCCTGGAAAAGGATGGGTGTAAGTGCTGGGAAGGTGTCCTGAGCAGAACTGGGAAGCAGAAGAAGTGTTGTTGAACAGCAGACACTGTACAAGGAGGGAAGGCCAACACAGCAGGCTTAAGCAAAGGTTGGTGAAAAAAGAATAGCGACAGGGTTCTAAATATCCAGAAGCCTGGTAATGAGGTGGTGCATGCAATTATTTTGGCAGAGCAGGCTAAAATTAGCATGCAAAAGGCCGAACATAATCAACAACGGGTTGTGGTTTTGTAATTCTATCATTATACAGGTTGGTGGATATACTACCTAAAAAATGGCAATTTATGTCAGCATAACAGCACGAGCCACTGAAAATTGACTTCTTTCCTACCTCTGTCATGGTTTAATTTACTGTGAAAATTTTAATGTGAACAGTTGAGACCATTACCACGTTGAAGTATGTTAATCCCTTTCCTTTTTGAGCCTTTGTAAAACTCCCATTTGTTTACTCAGAAGCAGAACAGGGCCTTTTGTTTTAATGGCATTTTCTTTCCTTTCAAAAAATCATTATATTCTATGCAGCTGGTCATAGCTTTTGACTGGGTTACTAAATAGGTACCTGAATGGCAATAATATCCAACAAAGTACATCTTAACTAGGAAAAAATAGGTGTGCTGTTCTCATCACTCACTTCCTTTGTGCAGACTAACAGGATGTAAAGTTCAAGTGAAGACAAAGCAGTCTCTAGTCTTAACATGACTTAGCAAGTAGAGGCAAAACCTGTAGAGAGCCCAGAGTCTACCATCAGGTAGGAAGAGAGCTGTCAGGAGAGGGGAGCATTAGTAATGGGTGTTAGTTCAGTGGAGAGTGCACAGAATGTGCACCTGTAACTTGTGATGCTGTTACATACAACTTCATGGCTGATGTCTGCCTGAACCTTGTTGAAATTACAGTTCATGCCATCTTTGCTGGGACTTTTCTTCATCCTGGTTGCCAAGCTTTGCCCAATGTACACTTTCTTCAAGGAAAAACCTAGTGAGAACATTAGTCTTTATTTTGCTTCGCAGAAAACATTGTGGCATACAAATAAGGAGAAAAGAAGTATTTGAGTTGAGAATGCAACTCAGATACTTCTGATTAACTGGATGCCTTTTATCCAGGGGATTCACTTGCTTCCAGATCCTTGAGTGGTTGCTAGCTACTTCTCTATTCATTATGCAATTAGTGTATTTGATCTTTGTATTCTCATAAAAACTTACATATTTCATGCTAATGTAGTAGCTTTAGTAATATGAGTAACAATACATTTAAGTGTCAGTGTTATTGCCCCTATCAAGTGGTGTTTGGCATCAAAGAGACCTTTGGCATGAACCTCATGTCTAGGGACAAACTTCTTAAACTGTGTTTAATAAACCTGCGAAGTGTTAGAGCAGGACAGAAGTGATCTGCCTGCCCTTTAATGAAACACATGGACACAACTGACCTGGCTCAGGATCAGCTGTGTATTTTTGTGCACATGGGTAGTGTCATGCAGAGGAGGTGCCTCAGATCCCAGAGGCTCCAGCAGCAGGATGCAGACGTGCCCCCAGCTCAGTGACTCCTGTCTCTCACAGGGACAGAGCTTGTGGGCTCAGCCAGCTCCACGTGCCACAGCACCGCAGACAAACCCAGCACAGGCAGCCCTCTCAATCCCTACTTCAGCTTCCCACCCCCTCTCCTTGGAGCTGTGCTGAGCCAGTGATCAGTAAGAACAAGCCTGACAAACCTGACTTCCACCTCTGTGAGTAGAGAGAGAAAAAACATGCAGAAAGTGGCAAAATAGTGATGAAACGCCGGGGCACCATTGGAAAATTGTCTTATAACTGATGGAGTGCTCCAGCAGTCAAACTGCATTTAACATTTCTTTGTGGATTGGTCTAGAATTCAAGAAGGATGAAATTTGCCACACTTGGCCAAAACAGTAATGCCCAGATACCTGATGGCTGAAAGAGGTCACTTAGGTCTCATTACCTTGCATTTTGGTATCACATTTTCTTGTGCAAAGCCAGAATGTCCTTTAGCTTGACTGGAGGACAAATAGGTTTAGAATTGGATTGAAGTTTAATAATAATGGTAAAGGAAATACAGTTTGGTTTAACATGGTTTTTATGTCTATTATGTCTGTTGTCTTCAGATGCTCATCAAAAACACAGAATTAATACAAACTGGCCAGGTCATCAATCCAACAAATAAGTAATTGTGTATCCAGAAAGCATAAAAAAAATAGAGGGAAGATGCCATTGTGGTTAAAAGTAGAAAATAATAATTTAATTTTTTGGACATTTGGTGAGTGGTCCTTGGCTTTGAAGCACTAAATCCCCTTGTGTCTTACTTCCTTGTTTGTAAAAGACTGTTAACAACTCTTGTCCCTTTAAAAAGGTGTTGTGGAGACAAAATCCCAAGCGTTTATGAGTTTCTTTGATGCTGCTGTGATAGGAGCTGTATTAGCACACATAGACAGAAAAATCTCTTTCTTCAGATACCCTAGTTTATCTAGGATAAATGTCCTGGTTTACTGAGAAATTGCCCCTTGAATAGTCACTCACATGAGATAAAAGGGAAAAACTAGTGGTAGGTTCAGAAAGATCAATAATGGTGTTTGTTTTATGAGTGACCCTGAAGAAACAATAGGCACTTAGTTGCTGAAATTAGCTGTTGATTTAAAAATAGGAAGGAAGCTGTTAATGCAACTGTAGGGAGCAGAGAAAAAGTCTGGAATGACCTCAATAAAATAAGAACATGCCCAAATAAATGGCTGATGCCATTATTGAACAGAAGTCTAGGACTGTGCAGCAGGGGAGGCAAGAGCTGTATTTGGATAAGCAGCAGGAGTTTTTGTAGGGATGGCAAAGTTTATTTGGGATATTACAAGAGGACCAAGCAGGTAAGGCAACGTATTTTATGTAAAACACATGGATGTTTAAAGCTGTTTGGAACACGTTGTGCTGGGAGGAGAACACAGCCTTTAAAGTGTTGATGTCACACTATTATGAAGGTGTATTTACTATCTTGTCTGGGTGAAATTCCTATTTCCTGGGCTCCTTTGTCTTGTCCACTTCCTTTATTGCTACTCTGAATTAACACATACTTTAACTCCAAATTTGCTACTTAGCTAACAATATTACTATGAATGCCACTGTTAAAAAACATCTGCCAATAGTAATGGCAGAATGGGATTTGAGGCACTTCAATGTATTAGTTGCAAATGGATGTGAAATTTTTCAGTATATTGCTTAGAGTAATACATAGTAAATGCTGTCATTTTAATGGAAACTAATGTCAGTGGCAGGCTGAGCCATCATAATGTAGTGATTACATGGTAGTTTTTTATCTCAGTATTTTCAGTGTTGTTGACTGTGTCCCCCCTCCAACAAGGCATGAAAGTAAGGCACCTGAAAGTATGAACTAAAATAATTCAAGGGTTGGGTTTAAAAGTAAGCTTCTGCCTAAAGATTTTGTTAGAGGACAGCCTAGAAAGGCTTATAACACTATGGTATTGTAATGTGATATATTGCTAGACATTACTAAAAAATTACTACTACAGAGTAACAGAAGATTTTAAGTATCAGTAAAAAATTTTCAAAATTATATTTTGGACACCCCTATGCATACAATTTAGTAAACAAGCCTTTTTCATCCAGTTCAGTGAAGGTGTAGGTGTAGCACCAAGGCTTATGTTCTGACATCATCTGATAAAGTACAAGGTACAGAAACAACTTTGGTCTGTTATAATGGCCAGTATGACAGCTTGCAAATATCAAACTCTCCAACACATCATAGAAGATAGGTTCTTCATTTTAAGTGTTTGATATTTAAAACAGACCATTTGTTTTTGTATTAATATAAGAATAAGGGAAGGTGGGTTTTTCCCTGGCAGGGTTTATCTTTTTTGGCAAAGAATGACAGACAAAAATCAGATTAGATCCAGAAAACTTCAAAGGGTCCATCGAAATAGACAACAGATCTTTCTCTGTGTTTTTCTGCCAAAACTTGGTCTGCAGTCTTTTGAGCTTTTCTCCTTGGCCATTTGGTACCTGTCCAGTCCTGCACCATATGCTTTTCTCCTTTCCCCCTTTTGGTTGCTCTGGTTTATGAGCTCACTTTTGCCATGTTACTAAATACGACTCCCCTGTGACTTCTCCTTTACCAGCTCAGGGCTTCTCCAGTCTCTGTCCCTCTTTAATTATGTACCTCACTGATACATCAGTCCTTGGAGATCTGCAGGCAGTTTTTCCTGGCGGGTCTCTGTTTGTTCCTTTCAGAGATGAGACATGATTTGCTGATCACTGCAAAGGTCTGGCTTATCCTCGGGACTGATGGTGAACTCGTGGCTTCTTCAGGCAACACTTCCATGAGTTCTGCTGTGGGGCATGGGAAAAGAGCACATTCAAGGCAACGAGCCCTTTGTGGAATTGTTTGTACTTTCTAATTCTCCTGCACTACATTGACACATGTTGCTTAAACTTAAAGCATTTAAACTTATTTGCAGATACCTGATCATATCCTAGAGTAGGGGTGAATGCATTTTCAGTGACTTAATCAGTTCACTGAGTACTGATTCCTTCATTTCCTAAAACAAAAATAACAAGGACTGAAGTATTAATTCTCATAACTGTTTGGAAAGTAGGGAACTTAAGTAGCTGATGGTCTTTTTTTATGCTCTTGCAATCAGTTTAAAGTGTGAATCTTTAAAAATATTTCATCTGAGGATTATAGCATAAAATGTCATCATTTTATACATGAGGTTGAACCATAGCTTATAGTAAAACCTTTGCTCTTATTTGGCAAATGAATCATTTTGGGGCCAAGATGTTCCGTGTTTGTTGTTAGCACAGCAGGGGTATATGGGAGAACATCTTTAAAATTCAGTTCTTTAAATCTCTCAATGGTTTTTTTTCCTCTTTAATTAGTTTAAATAATTAGCCCCAAATGTTCAAGTCTGATCTTTTTGTGTAGATGACAATAGATGAATACATTTTCTCCTGCAATGTCACAATTTTACGTCCAAATGAAGCTAACACAGAATACAGTTGTCTCAGAAGTTTTGAGGCAATAAGCAACTAAAGTTTTTCATACCCATATTCTACAGACCTTTTGTTAGATACTTTTCCTTGTTCCAGTGGCTTTGAAGGCACTGAATCATTTTCATCAACTGAGCTCATGGAAATTGTTGGATATTGGATATTGTATTTTGGATTAAGGAATAGTGCCCCTTTCAGTGAAATCTGTAGCCTGTCAAGTCAATCTGTATGTTGCTACTACAAAAAGATAGGAGAAATATTAGTTTCCCCGCATTAACTGACAGATCTCTTTTTTTATTGGATAAAGAATCTTTTAGGATCCCCAACTGGAATGAACTTTTTGTAGGCAGCAAAATGAAGACAGAGTTTTTAGGCTTAACTCTTCATTTCCTGTATTTCCTGTCATAATAATAACAACACATTAACAAGTCTTCCTGCATTTAGGGTAATAAGAATCTTGTGAGCAAGTGATTGCTGACAGTAAGTATATACAATTGTCATTTGAGGATAGATGAAAGGACTCCATGATAATGTTGGAGAAGTGATAACTGTGAGGAGAGGTTGGACATTTTAACTGTTCCAAATGGTGGTGCCTGGGCAGTGAAAACCTTTCCACTGTGTACTTGGGAGGCATAAGGGAGAATGAGGCTGCCTGAGGCCTCTCAGTAATACTGTAATTTGAGTGATAAATATAGCAACAAACACTGGGAAGTAGTCTGTGTGGAGCAGGCAGGAAGAGGTGGTGGAGATGCTTTTTAAGGTGTTAGGAGTTAGCTGAACATCAGTACTGTGCTGATTTTTAGGTACCTTGGTACTTTTAAACGCTGCCCCTGTGCCCTCCATCTCTGATCCCTACCTCCCTTGGATGTGTCTGTGTGTGTGCAGACTCACCTGGCCTGGCACAGGTTCACATGCTCCCCTGGAAAAGGTTAGATACTTCAAACACAGGTGTAGCACATGGGCAGGGCATCAGCTGACTCTGCACTCCAACAGAGGCAGCATCAACAGCCAGTAGTTTGGCTGAAGCACAATGGAGAAGTGAGAATGAACCATTATTTAAAAGATTCCAAGAAATATTTGGCAAACAAGACAGTATCATGAGGTAAAGCTTTTAAAACTTAAAGAAGGAAACAGATCCTTGCTTTCCTCCTCTTGGGAAGGTCTCTGCAGTACTGGCTTTGCACATCTGAGATTGTTTCATTCATTTGTGTAGCAGCCAGTTCTAAACCTGATACTGAAATTGGATATAAACTGCAGATTCATTTCGTTTTCCTTTCATCTACTCAGACTGTTTGACATGACAGGCTCGATAATACTTTTGCCTGAAGGGTGTATGAGACCTGGCTTTGGGGATTGCTTTAGTTTGTTTGTTTGTGGTTTTTTGGTTCTAGAAAACAAAAGGAAGGTAAGAAATTTGAGTAAATACTGCAGCATCTTAACAAAACAATGAACTTCGCATGTTATGAAGTAGTTCCTATTGCCCCAGTCTGAAGTACCCCATCCTTCAAGTGGTCTCAGGTCAACCCAAATATTATCCTTGGCATCAGTATTTCTCCAAAAAGACACGTAATGTCCTTGAATTTCAGAAGGATTTTATCTCTGCCTCCTGGCCTTTTGTAGAGCTCTGCTGAAATCTGAAAATGCCTTCAGAGTCAACATAAAGGGAGGACATGACGTATACTCTGCTCTGGGCCACACAGAGCCCAACATTAGAAAGGACAGGTGTCCATAGACTTTGGTCTCTGCCTTAGAAAAGTACATTTTAATCTCTTTCAGCTTTCCATCAGCAGATTGAAAGGTTAATTAGCATACATCTGTAGCCCCGACAATGCAAACTGGAAACAACTGTTTATTTTGCCTTGCAGCAATGTGTAAAAAACCTAGAGAGAGGATGTTTGCCAGCTCTGGTTTGGCTGCTTGAGTAGAAGACATAACAAAAGAGGAAAAACAGGGCAAGGAATATCATATACCAAAGAATTTCCTTAAGACCATCAGTTAACAAAACATCATCCCTACATGCAGCAGAGTAAGTAGGGCCAGGGAGGAAGGAAAAAATTCCAGGCTGTAGAGACTTTATAGATGTCACCGTGGTGTCACTGATGTCAACTAGGAAACAGGGTGTCATCCTTTAAAGTCAGGAACTTTGTCCTCCTTGGGCTTGGAAGGCACCCACCTATGAAGCCACTTAAAATACAAAGAGTAGAACTACACCAAAGGCAATGAGTAGAAGAAACTTTAAGTCTGTGAGAGCTCAAGATACAATTGCACAATAATGCAAACCATTTCTGGGAATCTATCCCATATCAGACTGGATTACTGAATGTACTAAATATAAGTACATATTGAAACTTAGTAATAACACAGGGAGTGACCTTACAGAGATGTATAGCATCAGTCTGGAGATGCAATCCAGGTGGGAGAAGTGGGAAAGTGCAGAGAGAGGAGCAAAAGTTAAAGTTGCAAAGAACAATTCTGGAGTTGCTGCTATTTCCTTGATATGCTGATGTGTGTTGCATACCAAGTCCCTGGAACCAAGAAGCGCTTTTTTGCTAGTTTTTCTTCAGCTTCACAAAACTTATATTTTACAGCATTCATACCTCCATAACGGGTTACTGTCAACCCTTTCCCCTTTCTGTTAATTCTTGGAGGACAGTATATCTTCCTCATCTGGAATCTCTTCCACATGTAGAAGACAAGAATCCAAATCTCCACTCCTGACTGTTACCCTAGTCTCTAACACGTTGTTTGGTAACTAAGAGGGAATTCCTGCAGCTCCTCTTCCTCCTAATACTCTGGGATTGGAGGTAGGGCTCTTTCAGTTTACCTTTTCTATGGCTCCATGGGTATCTTCTGTGGGGTGGAAGCAAGGAGGGAGGCGCCCATGGAGCAGTGTTTGGACTCACATGTGCCATGAGTTGTCTGTCCTGACACAGCAGCATAAGGTGATGCCAGAAAGTGGAGCTCTGTGCCTCGGAAGGAGATTTGTATCCTTCCTTCTCTTGAGTTTTGCTTCTCTCTTTCCCACCTCTGCTTGTGCAGAGACAACCAGGCACGATGGCTGAGGGGGCCTCCAAAGCCAGCAGACATGGAGGTCTGTGTTTGGCACCCCATAGGAAAAGCAAAGCTGTCCATGTATGGCCTCCTTCCTTTCCTGGGATAGAATTGGTTGCTGAACATTAAATCAATCCCACCAGCCCCACTAATTGCTTTTGGTGTGTGCATTGCCCTAAGCAGCTGTGTATTTTTACTTAGTTTCCTGTAACATGTTTCCAGTCTGTCCATCCATGTCCTGCACAAGGACTGGATCATTCTCCCAGGTGCAGTTGCACCCTGTGGGGCTCTCTGCCCATGCTGGCAGGGCGTGTGTTTGTATATGGGATTGCTGCAGAATGCCATGACCTTTGCAGCACACTGGATATTCAAATGTAACTTGTGGTCCACTATTGGCTTCCTGTAGCATTGCTGCTTCCAGCTTTCTCTTTCTGATGTTGCCAATCCTTTTTCCCAGCTGTGTTGTGTTTTTCCTTTTGCCGACTGAATTTCAGTTTACGTGCAGCTCGTATTTCTCACAGACCCAGGATTGTGAGTCAGTTGTCACTGGGTTTGCAATCACTGGGTGTAGGGAATTGACTGCACATTTCTGCTTACACACCTGTGAGCCTAAGACTACCTTTGACTATCTGCAAAGATTCCCACCTTGCTGTCCCAAATGCCACTTCTAGAACATGGAAAAAGGTGCTGAGGGAGACAGATCCTGGCAAGAAATACACCTAAGCAAGGCATCTCATGCCAGGCACTGTGTCCTACTGTAGTGGCATGTTTTGTCATATTTTTCTTAAACTAATTAGTCGCTTGTTGGTTTTCAGCCCAAATGTCATAGTTTCCATCTGAGCCAGTGTAAATTTGTATTTCTGTAAGGATTTCTTCAGACTCTATTATCTGGAATCCAATTAAGTAGCGTTCATTCAGGATTAATCACATGTGGAATTGTTTTCAGAACTGAGGTTCCTGTGTTCTTAGCAGCATAGTATTACTGCTGTATTTCATTATCCCCCAGTAGGAAAGGGCTGGGGAATTTCATGTGTTGGTTGCCCAGCACAGATCCACTGCATGGCTGTCCTGAGTGTTGTGGAATGGCAGAAGGAAGATGATACTTTATCCCAGTAGCCCCCTGAAGACCATGTCCCAAAGGCAGAGAATGAGTTTGACTGCATAAAGATTCCTTGATTTCAATAAAACTGCTTACATGTGTGCTGCCATGCCTGTAGAAACATAAAGTAGGACCACAGCCTAAGGGAGAAGGCAGAGGTTCATCTTAAAAAAAGAAAAAATAAAATCTGGCATTCCTTACTGCAGTGCCTCTCCAGATACCAGGACTTTTGAAAGATATTAGTGGTGCAGCAAACTCAAAAGATAATTCTTTTCATATGGTGTCTGGATCAGGTGACTTGCACATGTGCACATATTCAGGTACCCCTTCTGCTGCTTTTTATCAGAAGTTCTTTTTCAAAATCTTCTTCTTGTGCAAATTTTATTTTCCTTTGTCACAGTCAGTATTTCTATCACAGCTTTTAGAAGAAGGTAGCATAAAGCTATTAAGCCTCATGGTTAGAATGTTAATGTCTTCAAAATAGTAAGTTTGTTCTAACTGATAATATTTTGTTTTCTTTGCATTTATTTGCACCATTCTGCTTTGGAGCTTTTTAATGTTTGTAAGGTAGTGGGTCAGTTTTGTGAACAGGTTTTTTGATTTGGTACTTCTGGTAAAATGACAATAACTCCCTGCTAGAAGATGAAAACAGATTAGAGAAGACACATTTGTCAGATGGAACTCTTCAGCATTAAAATGCTGTGAATATTTCCTCCTTATCTTTTAGAAGATGCTTTATGCCATCTCCTGCCTTACAAATGAATGGATTCACCTGTGTATATAATTGCCATGTTATTGTGCTGGATGGGATGTGATCATACAAAGACAATGGCTTTGTTTATGCTGCCAAACTGTATGCCCAGCTGTTGCTGGATCAAGCCTGTAGCTGTTAACTTTCTAGAAGACCATAATAATAAAGATTTTAGTGGCAATATGTTCAGAAGAAATGCCAGCTTCTTTAGCAGATGTGGGAGCAAGGGGAACCATTTTTTAATGAGAAGCTTATACTTTTTCTCAAACAGTTGCTGCTAGATGATGGTGTTAGTTTGCTTGTTTGTCAAATGTCAGCTAGGCAGTGACCTGCCATAATGACAGGGGTGTCAGGGTTGCAACCAAGGCAGATTTATTGAAAATGATGCCATCCTGAATGCTGCATGTGAGGCTGAATTGGGGATCTTGACAGGTAAAAGCAATGTGAGTGTCTTGAACCAAGACAGTGAGCTAAAACACTGTGGTTGTGGAGCATGGTTTGGACACATCATGTGTCATCACCGTTGCACTGGAGAGTAAAGGCAGGTGACAGAATTAAAATTTTCAGTACTGACAGAAGGGCTTTTGGTTGGATTTTCTTGATTTGTATGAGGCCTGTATAAACACTCTGTCTGGATGCCAGTATAAATCTGTTTGTGCAGTGTTCCCTAATGTCCTTCCTAGCTCCAGATATGTGTGTCACTAACCAAGTCCTCTTTTATTTGTAATTACCTTTAGAATAATATGCTGTTTCTTTATAGCTGCTTTACAGAACAAAATAGCAACCTGATTTAAAACATGCTTAGTATGGATGCCACCCCTGATTTATAGGTTTTAAAAATTTAATATTAATGTATGTGGGAAATAGTACTGTTCCACACATCTAATTTGTTCCTAGACAGCCTGGATCCTTAAAATCAATCTTCTGGTTATCTCTCCAAGTCTGAGAGAGAAATGAGCAACAGTGATGGCCAGAAGGTATAGAGATGGAAAGTTAGGGAATATCAGAGGAAGAAAGCAGATTCTGGAGTAAACTTTGTGACACAGCTGCAGTTGAGTTACTGGCTTTTGTAGGTAACTTGTGTTCATGGCAACACCATATTCTCAGAGGTTCTTTGAAAGTAACACGAAATACTGACACATACTTCATACATCTAGTCAACATATTGGATAGAAACAATGGATATTAAAATGTAACTCTTCATCCTACACAAATATAAACATATAGGCAACTTGAACCCCATGATTAATCCATGTGAATTAAAAGAGAGTACTCACATGCTTAGAACTCATATTTAGTGGCTTTGCTGTAAAATATATTCTTTATTATGATGGGCTGCCACCCTAGCAAATCTGGTCACTACCATATTGATGTATTCATCTTGTCTCTGACATTAATGCCACTTATATTTCTAAAAATACACCCGTTTGTCTTTCATGTTTTCCTTATTTCATTTGAGTTTTTTTTTTTCTAACATGCTTTAGTAATTAGGATAAATTTAGTAATTTAAGTTCATAGGTCTACAGTACATAATGGCGTGCTTTGTATATTTTAATATATTTTCATTCCTGTAGGGTGCTACTTGAGTTCGGGGGGCTGGGTTTGAGGAAAATGTTCATTTTAACAAATAAAATTGTTATTCTTTTAGGGACCATCTAAGTAAATTTCAGCAGCATTATATTTAGAGTCAAAACTAAACGAAATCTCTCATTCTGAGGTTTTGGAAGCAGAAAAATGGGCAGGTGGGGAGGGGTATGACTTGACTTGGAAAAACTTGTTCCTGAGTCTCTTTAGGCAGGAGGATTAAAATTCCTAAGAGTTTAACCTAGACTGGGGGGCTTTTCAAAGAAGGCATTTGGTGCCCTAATGGCAGCTCCTGGAAGTAGGAGCAGAGACTGAAATCAAACCCAGTAAAAATACCAAAGCTGGCTCCAAGTGCTGCACAGAGACCACTGTGACTCCATGAACCCAGTCAGCACAGGCAAAGGTTTCATCGTGGCAAAATAGTCTGGGGGTTTAATGGCTTGTTTTGTGCCCTAGAGGGTGGCTGAGGCTGGGGGAGTAGTGAAAACAATTATTTAGAGACTTTAGTTGTTGGGTTTAGAGTGACCAGGGGCTTTCACTGAGCCTGAGCCCTCCTGCAGGTATGAGTTTGCAGTTTGGCAGCAGAGTAAACAGAAAAACCTGCCTTTGCAAAATTATTGCAAATCACTCCATTTCCTTGCCTTTGCAATTAGATTTCATTGCTTCTCATTCCCCTCAGCTTGCGTACATGTTGTTGTTTTTCACGTGTCGCTTGCATCACAGCAAAACAACCCACCTGTGTGCCGGTGATGCTCCGTGATTAGACTTACCCATAGCCCCAAAACAAGGGCTGAGGCCTCTCCCAGTCCACCATCTACCCATGAGCAAGGTAGGTGCTGGGCACTGGTGCTGTGAGCGTGGCCGTGGGTGCCCTGCAGCAGCCCCAGTGCCTGCAGAAGATGTGTTTGTGTGCGCAGCTCAGCCAGTGCAGGCTGCCCGTGCCTGCAGAGGGCTGGGTGGGTAACAGGGTACATCAGGGTACATCAGCTCACCAGCCCAGGAAACAGAACTTGATGTTTGAAGGAGTTGCTTAAACCCTGCAAATAGATGTTCTGGTGTGAGCACATTAGACCATGAGTCTTTATGTTCTATGGGTCCACAGGGAGCAGTGTAATGAAGGCAAATACATGCTTGGCTATGTCTCCATTCCCTCTAGAGGACTGGCAGGACACTCGTAGTCTCATCTCTGCTGCTGCACCTGAACCTCAGAGGGTTGCAGGTTACTAAAAATGCTCTGTGTTTTCAAGGGACAAAGATTTTGTGTTCTTTTCCCAGGTAGCAGTAAGCATTTTTTATATGCAGGCACCTGTTCAGGGGCAAGAACAGTTTCAGGCCCCTGATGTTATACCCCTTAGCTGCAACCCCTTACCCCCTGATGGTAAGAAAACAGGTCACAGAGGAGACAAGCACAAGGGTTTTCTGTATTCAGAAGCCCAGATAATAGTGGAAACTCCAGAGTCTCAAGCTTGAATCCTCCCTAGCAGGAGCCTGCAGGAGGTTGCAGTAAATGAAGGAGGCTGTTCCTTTCTTTGTCTCTGGTATGTGTGTGTCCCCCCCGTCACAAACTGGAGGGTTGTGTTCTCCACTGATAATGTTTCCTTACCCAAAACAGTCTTAGCCACAAGTTGTAGTGTCACTGGGGTTTTGTGAATTTTTTGGGAAGCTCGACCAAATACTGCACAGGGATGTTCTGTGTTCTTTAGCTTGGAAATACTGTGTAAATCCAATTTTTTCAACTGACTTTTTGGGGTAGAAAATGATACTGGAAAAGAAAGTAAATTAAGCCAGCCAAGTCTTGGAGACCGCAGTCTCCTGGAAATTTGCTTACCTTTTGGCTTTAAGTGTGCTGATAGGAGTTTAAGGACTAGCAACACTTCTTTTAATAAAAGCTTGGACAGTGGGATATGGAACTTTGGGTGGAACAAATGAGCCTCAAGTATAAATTCAGTTGTGTGTATTTGAACAAATGTCAACGCTCCAGGCCGGCTGCATCTAATTGAAAGTGTTTTGATCAAGTTAACTGGCAGAAAAATCCTACCTCATGAATATAACATTCTTCCTTAAAACTAAACAAAATCAATGAAGTAGTAACATTCTAGTGTAAATATGGAGAGGCAAAAAACATATTCCTCAGTCTAAAGATTTCTTATACCATCCATGCACTCCTTTGAGCAGATGAGATCTGAAGGTGGAAGAGTTTATCTGAACACTTTGGGGAGAAAAGTTGACTTTTTGTGTCTCTTTGGTTTTTAAGAAGAGAGTAGGAGGACAGAAATACAATGTTTGTGAATATCCAATCCCTGAAATTTCTCACTTAATGATGTCTTGACTGGTTAATTAATTTTTATTTGCTGTATGCCTTCTAAATACATTTTTATATGTGCATTTCTTGCACACTTGTATATTTCGAGACAAAAATATTTGTAACACGATGGTAAAGTAGTATAACCAAATTTTGTCATCATAAACAACTTTCATTAGGTGTTAGTGGGCTCACTCTGATTTGCTTTGGTGCATGTACATTGCAAATAATATTTTGATATCTGAGGAATAATTCAGATGAAGGAGAACCAAACCACTGTGCTTAAAGGGAAGAAAAGTAAATGTTAAATACCTCAGAGCTGACAATATTTGTTTAAAATAAATAAGATTTCTCCACCCATACACAAATAAAAAGTAATTTTGTGAGCCATGAAACTTAAGAAGTTTATTTTTCTCTGGCTTGCCTTTGTGTGGATTTCCCAGTGTCTGATGTTTTGATTCAGCCTGCATTGCAAGCTGTCTCTCAGCATATGGACTACTTGTCTGCCCATCTTCTATTGGACAGCCTATTTATCACAAAACATGGGGAAACTTAATATCTCTCTGGCCTTTCTCCTTGAGTCTGGTTTGGCAAAATTGCCTGATGTGTCCCTGAGTTATTGCAGGTAAGAGTCAGACTGAAAACAGAGTGATCACATCCTTTTCTTTCCTTAGGGGAGAGACTGGGCAAAAAGAATCCTTGTGGTAGCACCATTGCTTCATTTCACAGGAGCAGGGAAACATTTCATTTGGAGAAAACAGAGCATTTCTGCAGCAGCCTTACTTTGGGGTGTGCTCACTGGGAGGATTACACTTTGGTAACCTGAAATGCAACTCTGACAGAGCTGGAAGTATGCTTTACTAGGAATTCCTCTCATTTAGCAGTGGCCTCAAGTGCTTTATAAGGAGAACCGTCCCATAGGCCCCATTCATAAAAGTGAGGCCGAAGGAGATGCAGTGATTCATGTGGCCAAGGTCATCCCAGGGGCCAGTGGCAAAGAGAGGACTTGTCTTTGTATCCCCCATGTCTCCTCCTCTGACAGTCTTCCATCCAGCCCCAAAAGTGCAGAGAGGACTTGAATCACATGAATAGATCAGTTATCTACAAAGTCATGCATATAGATACCAGTCACGCAGAACTAAGCTCTGGCCCCATTTTCATACTGGAGATTAAAGCAGCTCTGCAGAAAGTGTATTTCAACTTTCTGTCTTAAAAATATGCTGCTAATTAGGGATGTAAAGGGGCTGAACTCAGCTACAAGACTGCTGATCTTTCCTAGTGAGACATTGCTGCCAGCATTGTTTGGACTCCAACTAACCCTTCATTGTCTTCTATCTCGTTGAGGTCCTGAGCATGCACAGAAAAAAAAGGAGGATTGATGTCTTTATATTGTCATTTCTGGCTGTCTGCAGGATACCCTTCAGCCATTTTCAGCAGTGCTCAAAAGTATGCTCTGCTGGTTTTAATCTTGTTTTGCTTTTTGTTTTTGCTGGTGGCACTCTTCCATGCTCAGAGACTTTTTTAATTTTTACTTTTGTAGCTGTGCAATTCCACCTTATTAAGCTGGATTCTGCTTCTAGTCTCACCCTTCACAGGGTTATCTTTTTTAATGGGTAAAAAAGTGCACATGCCAGCATTCCACACTACGAGTTCAGGTATGTGATGTACATTGGGGAGCAGTGCTCTGCTTCAAATATCAGTCCTGATACATGAGAGAAAAAGTCAGCAGTCTCCAATCAGCTTTAGTTGGATTGCTCTTCAATTTAAGCACTATGGAATTTGAGTCACAGTTTTTAGCTTGAAGCAGGTTGGATTTTTTTAAAATTATTTTTTTACATTTTAGGATCCTCTGGGGGAAAAAAAAATTAATATTTTACATCTTACAGAACAGTATTTTAAATAATGGTTTAGAAAAGATACTGCTATACTGCTGACTCCCAGTAGCATTAGCTATTAAAAAGCATAATAAATCCATTGGAATAAAAATGTTGTAGTAAAGCAAAATATCCTATTTTGATAATGGATTTTGAAGAGTACTGCTTTTATCCATCTAGAGTTCTGCTAATAAGCTAACTGCAAAAAATCAAGGTGCTTGCATGTGTTGGGCAATAATAAGCAACTTGAACCACTTTCCAGCAAATACTATAGGCCCCTGCTCGACTGCTGTGCAGTCCAGGGATTTCAGTGGGAGATACGGATCTCAGCAGTGGTTCTGTGTGCTTTTGCCAATCAAAGGCATTTACACTATGTCAAAACAATCAGTGCTTACTGCTCTGCAGCTTTAATTCCCTCTTTTTGCAAAATAAATGGACTTGGTCTTGTGGTTTCAGCACCCACATAAGCATCCCTGCATGCTGATGTAAAGTTTTCTTGTCTGTAAATGGGGACCTGATGGGTATTTTTGCATAATACCTTTTTTATTTTGGTGTAAAATTCTGTTGGAACAAATTCTGTCCGGTCAAAAGCCACCCTGACATCCTGGAATTCCTGCTTCTGAACAGCAGCTTATGCACAGCACAGAGGTTTTGTGATGCCATAAAACATGACACCTGCTGCCCCTCCAGCTGGAAGGAGATGCCTCTGGGATGCCCTTCCGCCTTGGTGGGCAGAGCAGCCCCTTCCTCTGCCGCTGCAGTAACATCAGCCTGCCCAAAGCACAGCACAGACAAAGCGTGCCGCTCGCTCCGTGTCTCGCAGAGTTCCCATTTGGCAGGGAATGTGGAGCTCTGCAGAGCACAGCACCCGGGAGGGGGTGCAGCTTCCTCTGTTTCTGCACCAGCCTTCCCAGCGAGCTCCTCCGCCTGTCGGGAATATGCCGCGTTATCCCACAGGCAGGCACGGGGATGATTTGCGCTTGTGGGAGCCGCTGTCGCTGTCCTTCTCGCGGGGCTCTGGCTCTGCAGCCGGTCCAGCCCGCCCAGGCAGCGCCTCGCCTCGCTCCCCGGGGTCCCTGACCTCACGGCTGCAGCGACAGCCCTGCCAAACCCACCCTGTGACAGCCAGCGGGAAACGCTCCCGGAGAAGCCAGCGATTGCTCGGCACCACCGAGAGCAAAATAACCGGGCTGCGCACACATCCTAACCAGTGAACCACTGTGTGAGGATCCTGACAGATTCCTTCCCTCCACATTGGTAGTCACTAGCAACACGGTTTGATAAAGCCCCGCTCTGGCTGGAGAGGACCGAGCTGAATTTTCTGTTCAGCGTTCTTGACCCTAGAAGCCTGGCATTTGTTTACTGGAAAAAACCTCGCAGTTACATCTTTAAAGCTCTGCTGCTTGGCTGGCAAAGAAATGCTGGGCAGTGCAGCGCTGCTGAGGTTGTGCAAAAAGAAAGCAATTGTTATTCATTAAGCAGATGACAGCAACGGGAGCTAAGGGGATAAAACTCGAAATCTGAAACCACCTGCTTTAATTTTAGCCATAATTGAAGCGGCTGCCCGTGGTGTTGCTGATGCACATATCAGATTTGCACGCCATGCGCTGCTCACACTGATTTCTGTGCAGCAAGCTCCAGCCCACTGTGGTTCAGGCAGGGATGGAGCTCCTGTTTGATTGCAGGTTAGAGCGGGTACTTGAGAATCTGTTTGTTTCCTTCCAGAAGCAAAACACAGTCGCAGTCTGGCTCTCTGATAGACAGATGCTTTAGTCATTAGTGAGGTTTCTGTGACTACAACACTGTGTTCTAGTATGGGTGCTCTTCCCTCTTTTGTTCCTGGTTCAAGGCAGTGATGCTTTTTTCGCTCTTGTGCTCATGCGCTCACTCTCTTCTCCCTCCCTCCCTCCCTCTCTCTGTCTTTGATCTTGCTGATATGGGGGAAAATATCGGATCCAAATCTGCAGCATATTTAACCAAAACATCGTGTAGAATGGGAATAAATTGTGACTGAGTACAGCAGCAGGAGATTGCAGTATGGTTACTTGTACTGCTTGCTTTCTGCTACAACAAAACAGCAGCAATTGTCATGGAGTGCCGGGGCTGTTCTGCAGCTAAATAAGCACATAGGGACTCCACATGCACAGAGGGCTAAGGTGGCTTTACTGGGTATAGGGAGACTGGGCAAAGCTCTCCTCTCACAGTCTCTAATGCAGGGATTTGTGTGAAAGAGGTAAAACGGGAAGAGATCTTTCCTAATGGCAGAGGGGGTCTCATCCTTCACTGAATTCCCTGGAGTTTTTGCCACAGAGTTCAATGGCCCTAACATAACACTGTCACTTTATATCCAACCTTGTTACAGAACTAGCAACATAAGCCCCAGAGCTGGGGAGCTCACGGCAATATCAGTGAAGGCAGGAAAAGTCTTGACCTCAGCTGCAGAGTGAAATGTTAGAGTGGGAGCATTAACAGTCTCTCCTTGAGCTGTTTGGTGCAGATTTATACTGGATGTGTTTGTATGTGTATGCCAACTCCCAAAAGCTATGAAAAGCTTTTTTATGGTTTCCTGTGATGATGCATAGTCAGAAGGGATACTTGGATGAATAGAGAAATATGCCACAAAATGGGGAGCAGGTGAGCTGCGTGACAGATGTGTGTTCTGTCCTTTGTTGATTTGGTGCTGCTCCTTAGCTAGCAGTATTAAGTGCTAGGAATAAGACAGAAGGCTTAACTCCACTTGGGATATTGCCTAGGAGATCCTCACTGCTTTAGAGCATAGCACATTGTGTGATGTAAGATCCCCAGTCCCTTCTGATCAGCATTCCCTTGTAACCATGTCTTCATTCCCCCCCTTTACTGATCATTTACAGCTGTTTGCTTTATTTCATGAGAGATTCTGACAGGGCTGAGGCAGTGACTGGGCTGTGCTGCTCTGTAATGCAGCCCAGAGCTGGCGCCGTGTTTCAAGTGGCCAAATGAGATTTGCACTCAAGTCCCAGCAGACACTGTTTGTCTCAGTCAAAGCAGTCCATATTTTTCTGGGGTCTGGTATCTGGACATCTTCCTTGTCACAGTAAAGAGGAGGATGGCTATGTCATCCAGACAGGTGAGGTGTGTTACCTCTCCCTGTACTTGGTAAACAGCCAGCACAGCCTTTTTTGCTCTGACATGTAGATATGTCCATCTTTAAGGAGGCATAAAATGTTTTGCAGACAGGAAGTGTCTCCCTGACTTGCTATCAGTTTGGAAAGGGAATTGCAGTGTTTTTAACCTGCCGTGTTTTTATCACTCTTATAATAAGTCTGGTGCCTGTATTTAAATAATGAATTGTGAGCAAATAGCAACATTATGGGCACTTTCTTAAAAAACAAATAGTTAATGTCAGAGCTCTAAAGTAATGTCTTCGACAGCCTTTCCTCTGTGTGCTCCTGATGATAAAGAGGACACCAAAAAGCCTGTCAGGTTGTTTCAGTTCCTCCTTTCACTCAGCTGAGCTAAAAGTAAATGCACATGTTCATCCTCCAACAGTGTGTATTTTCCTTCTATGTCCATTTAAATAATAGATTGTCCTTTTATTTATCAAATTATTAGCTTTGTTAAGTACAAGAAACAGGTAATTGCTGTGCCCACAAGGCATGTGGCACCTGTTACAAGCCTGGATTGTCTCCTGCAGACTGTGCTGGGCAGTGGGTGCATGGTGACACATGACAGTGTGCCAGAGCCCCACCATACACACCCCTGAGGGAATGGTTTGGAAGTGCTCTCAGATCTCCAGATCTTGGTGCAGCTTCAGAGAATGTTCCAGTTAGACCTAAAAGATAGGCATCCATTTCTTCCACAGAAAGGAGTTCTGTGCTGTTACAGTTCCACATGTGGCTCTTGTTTCTCCACCCCCAAGGGGTGTCCTTGCAGAAAGACCAAAAGGGTTTGAATTCTTACAAAAGCTGATACTCCTTTGAAAGTTACGTAGCCAAGCAGATGCTTTACCGTGAAAGAGGACATCCTTTGAAAACAATCTGGTGCTTATTAGTCAATAAGAATTCAGTGTTAGGGGTCCTTCAGCAAGAAGAGAGAAGGAAAGCACATGTGGGTCTGGCCTCCTGGGTGAAAACGTGCAGGTTCCATCCCTGTGCTCTGCTGAGGAGCAGATTTTGTATAGCACTGTTATGTCAGCACTTTGCTCTCAGTTGCAGTGACATTTGGCAGGATTTGATGTGCTTATGTTGAGAATGAGTTGCCTTAGACCAGGCACCAAGCCATTCACCTGCTCACTGGTGCTGCCCTGTAAATATCTAGATTCATTAGGCTCTCTCTTAGCCAGAGTTCTGTGGACACTTAATTTCACACACCCACATATGCTCAGAAGTGCCATTTTTGGGAAGGTAGGCTCTTAGATCTTATTTAAAGCTTTGTTGTGTTTCTGGTTTATGTGGGTAGGCACCTGGACTCTCTTGTTTCTGTTGCAGAGGACTACAAAATTAGTCATAGACAAGATGAAGTCCTGGGCCTCATCTCCTGCCTCACAACTCAGACATTGGGAGAAGGGGTTTGGGCACTGCTCAGCCTGAGGGGTTTGTTTTGATACCAGCTCTGTCTCAGGAGAGCACCCTCAGCATCCCTCCTTTCACTGCTCTGCAGCTCTATCCTGAGAAATACGAGGCCAGGATTAAAATGTGAAAGAAGAGAGAGGGTAGAGAGGGGAGTGGTAACCAAAGCCAGCTGCCAGGGCGTTGCAGGGGAAGGAGAGTCCCTGGCCCTCCTCCCTGGCATGCATTACACATTTTACACTCTGTACCACCATCACCACAGGAAGCACCGCTGGGAGACTGTCCGGTTTTCCAGCTGCAGAGTCTCAGAGATACCATCTGTTCCCCATTTGTTGCAGAAGTTGTTGAGGGGGCTGTGTGAGACAAGCAGGATTGCCCTCTGGGCATCGATGCCTTTGATGAGGCAGCATCTGAAGTTAACACTTAAATTAAGCAGACTTGGTTTTATTGCCTTTGCGTATTATAATGCCCATGAAATCATTAAAACTTTGTGTGTGCTCCTGGGTCTTCTGCTGTCTCCCTGTGGTATTTCAGTCACATGCTGACTTTGTATGACCTGCCTGCCTGAAAAACCAGCAGCTGTCTTTCCTTCCCCATCCCAGCACACCGTGGGACCTCCCAGGGCTGCAGGATACCTGTGCCAGCACCTCCATGGCTTGGTAGGGATTCTTGGATGAGGGACCACTTTTGGGAATAATCTTTTTTCCACTGCTTTCTGTCTTACAGATTGATGAACTTCCTGAAGGAGCCGTGAAGCCTCCAGCAAATAAATACCCCATCTTCTTTTTTGGGACTCACGAAACGTAAGTGAATGAATGTGACCTGTTCCTTTGAAAATGTATTTTTCCACTGCAGCTAACATAAATTCCTCTGATTTTATTGGAACAAATCCTGACTCTAGGCTCCAGTGGGAGCCTAGAGATAGGTCCTACAAGCCCAGTTCATTTGTATTAACAAATGGGAGTGAAGGCTGAAAGTAGTTGGGAATGCTGCTGCCTTCATGGTCTACCATGAGGTAAACATAAAAAAGCCCGTGTTTCCTGTAAAGAAACATGAATTGTTGGCATGAATTCATTGAAGGGTCTGAAAAAGCCCTGAACTCTGAAGCAGGGCAAACATTTTTTACTTGGATGTCCATGATAGCAGAGATCAGGCTCTTGTGTTTGGACGTGCTTGAGCTCGTGTCCTGTGTGAGAGCTCCCTTGGCAGTTTGTGCTGGGAAGGGAAGCAGACCCCAGGGTCTGAGGCAGTCCTCACAGAGCTGTAAATGTGTGCATTCCTGGGAGATCTGTGCTGGGGATATTGTAGGATGGAGCTCACAGAAGTGATAGAAGGACTGACTGAGCTGATAGGGAAAGAAAGGAATCAAAGCACAAGAGGTAAGTTAGGTCTCATCATAATTGCTACAAAGTACAGAGTTTCAAGGTTATAATGTACATGTCTCTAGTTTAAGCTGTGTCTGAGGTAGATAAAAAATAAGTCACATTCCATTTTGCATGAAATATTTTAAAACTTTTCCTTCCCCATTTGAAGGTAACATGTTTTCTAGAATTCCTTTAAAACTGCGAAAAAATGAAAATCTGGTCATATTTTAAATTCCGTGTTAGAGGCTTGAAGCTTTATTAAAAATTTATTGTTTATTTTTGAATTTTAATATTATTCCAGAAGATTATAAGCTCCATGGCTCATACATCACATTTTATTTTAAAAAAATCTCTAAAGGCAGTTTCTGCTTTATAAATTTCATGAAAGCTTCTCTTTAGTTAAAATAGTTCTTCCCATTGCTAGAATGAAACAACCTGATATTTTGATATATTACAAAATAATCTGAAAAGAATAAAGTTCAAATAAACTTATGCTGCTTTCAGATCAGAAACCAAAATGTAATTATTTTTTGAATGGAAACATCATTTTTGAGAAACATTTAAGAGAAAAACTGATCACTTTTATTCCAAAATGAGTGAATCCCAAACTGATAATCTCTTTTGTTTTGGATTTTTTGAGCTCATGATCTCACTGTAGCATCAGGAAAACAGTTTGTAGTGCTTAGCTTATAAATGTAAAGGCCTAATTGTTAAAAATGAACTGTAGATTGCAGCTCCTTAGTTTTATAGCAGAGCAGTAGAAACTTACACTCAGTGGCAATGAATGTATTTCAAGCAAAGATGTGTACAGTTTTTCAGTGTTTACTTTATATAAAAGGCTGTAGAAACATTTCCATACATTACTGTTGAGCTAAGTTAAGGTAGCTCATACTAAGTTCCATACAGTTTTCCTTTGTTATTTGTGTTAGAACTGTTTGTTTGTATTTTTGACAACAAGGAGACATCTCCTGGTATTAGCAAAAGCATAGATAACATAATTTATTCAGTGTAGCATTTAATATTAACATGGCATCTGTTAGTTTGGAAATCACTGTTTGGCTTTCAGGTAGAAATGCATTCCTGGCTTTGTAATTATATAATTATGATATTTCTCAATATCCAACTGAGTGTGGATCCCATGCTGTCTCACATGGAGTTAGAAGGAAGCTCTTTCCTCAGGGACTTGTCATATGATGCCTTTTTAGCAACCAGTTGGCTCTGCATTGGCAAACTGCTTGGCCAGTGGGATGATTTAAGTGAATGGAACTTCACACATTCATAAATGCTGGGCATAAATCAGGCATTAATCTGAAATAATGATTGCAGAAAGGAAGAAATACGATCCTGTGATTAAGGTATTAGACTGAAGAGAGCTAGTTTTTCCTCTGTGCTCTGCTATGAGTTTGACCTTGGACAAGTCTTTGTGCCTCAGAAGCCCATCTGCAAAAAAGGGCAGATTCCCAATGTTGTGGTGAGGTTACAACAATAAATGTGTTGGACGTGGTGGAGCTCCACAATCCCACAGTGATGGAGACCAGAGAGTTAACATGAATTGAGAAGATCATCAGGAAAGTAGGACAGTGATTATGGTGAAGGACATTGGGACTTGCTCAGCTCTGGTCATTGATGACACAGAATTTTTACATGCGGGAATGAAGGTGTCTTTCTGCCTTCATTGATTTAATTTAACTTGTGATTACAATCTGAATGTCACAAGGCAGAATACAGTAGATGTAAATACCCAACAAAAAGAAAGTTATGCTTTCTTCAGTTTAAAAGTTAAGAAGGAGTTATACTGTAATGTGTGTAGAAAAAGCAGGACAAATAATCACTCTTCTTTTTTTATATTTTTCCCTGCATTGTGATGCTTGTGCCTGAAATTAGTTGGCCCAGTGCATAGCTGGCTTAGGCAGCAGCAAAGCACAAAATCCCTCCTTTGCTGTGCTGTCTAAAAAACTATTTGGCCACAAGCATCCTGTGTGTCTCATTGTTTCCTTGTATTACTCATCTGCCTATATTCATCCATTGTTTTTTGTTCTTATATGAAATTATAAGAATTTTGGGAAAGAGCATTTTTATTGTGTTTGTGCAGAATTTACTATGTGGGGGGCTAATTCCAAGAAAGCAGCTCCCGGGCTTACTGGCACTATAGATAATAATAAATGCCACTGCTTTTTCTATCCCATAGTACAAGGGGTACATTTGGGCTCATGGGTGCTAGGCACTCCTTACATGCTTAACTTTTCATGTGGCATTTTTGAGGTCTTTCTGGGTTTATAAGACTAGGATTGGAAGTTTGGTCCCTTGCTATCGCAAGCAGTGACATCATAAACTGTTTCATAAACTTTCATAAACTGCTCAAGTGCCAGTTCCCAGCAGTAGTTAATAAAATAGAGATGTTTCAGTTGTTTCTAGAGATACCCAGCATGATTTTACTACATCAAGCATCAGGATGGTGAGTCAATCCATTAAATCAGACTCACAGCAGCAACTCAAAGCCAGTGTGAGAAATAAATAAATAAAACTAAAAAAGAAATTATGGAATGAGCAGACGAATAGGGAAAACATTTGCACTGTTAATGTTTTGGGGTTTTTTTGAAGAGGGGAGTGATAAGTCCTTTTTTGAATGTTACCTCTGTTAAAATGCAGTGCGTTCCTGGGGCCCAAAGACCTTTTCCCATATAAAGAATATAAAGATAAGTTTGGGAAATCGAACAAGCGAAAAGGATTTAATGAAGGCCTGTGGGAAATAGAAAACAACCCTGGAGTAAAGTTTACTGGATATCAGGTAAATGGCTTTCACACTTATTCCTCTTTATCTTTCTCATTGTCTTCTTTAACTGCTTGTCAAAGTGAGCATTTTAAGAGTGATGTGTAAGGTTCTGGTTTTGATGGAGCAAGAAAGTTTCACAGCTCTGGTAATTGTGTAATCTAAAGACAACTGTGGTCTCACACTCTGTGACAAATGGAACTTTAATCATACTGCAGAGCCTTTTGCTTTCTATGATATTCTGGGGTGGTGAAGTGGAAAATTCTGCAACACATTTAGTTAAATTAAAAATGGATGGTTTTATTTACTCCTGCACAAACATGAATAATTTCTGACTTCTTCTTTCTGTTGTTTATTTTTATATCAGGCTCCGTGTATTTTACACAGACCTTAAGGTCACTGCACTTTTGATTTTTACATTGGTAATGTACAGCACACAGTGCCAAAGCTAAGAGGAATGAGGAGGTGGAGGGTTAAGCTGCTGGTAGGAGACAGTTGCTGCTGTACAACAGCTCTCCCTGTTGGGTGTCCAGAGCAGAAAGTCAGTGAAGCTGGAGGGGGAGAAGAGTAGTTGGTGGGCTGTATCAAAACAAAGAACTTCTCTCATTAAAAAAATGTGGTCCTTTGAAGACAGGAATCACATCCAAAAGAAGGCAAACACCTATTACATTATTATCACAAAACCCTACAAGCCAGAGATACAGACCACCTGCAGAAAAGCTGCCGCCTCTCTCAGTTCCTGTTTCATATTTTCAGCCCTACACATGTTTTGCATACACTTGGGGATTTTAAAAAAATCCAGTGAATAGTCTGTGGGAGATGGGCTGTCAAAGACTGCTCAGCTTGCTGGTCAGGGTTTGCTTTTCCAAAAAACAGAGATCTTGCCCTTTGAGGGGAGTGTAACAGCCATCTTCTCTCACAAAAAAAAAAAAAAAAAGTCTCTCCTATTGCAGCCAAAGTCTAAAAGTTTTGGTATTTTTTCCCAAAGTAGAACATGCCAGGTCTCTCCACTGAGCATCCCTTAATTGTCCTCCAGCAAACACATTTTTGTTATCAGATCTTCTGTTTCTGTGTAAACCCTTCAGAACATGCTATCCCAGAATCTGCATCTGATAACTGAGTTCAAGTGGTGACTGAGAAAATTGCCTTTGCAGCCCTTTTTCCTGATAATTGCAAAAATAACCTGAGCTCTTCCTAACCACAGCAATTGAAGTGTAAGCTGTCCAATTCCACTATTTCTATCTTCAATGCAGAACAAAAATCAAGTAATAGGTATTAGTGACATTTTTATTCTTTATGTTATTATTGTTATTATTTTAAAGGCAATTCAGCAACAGAGCTCATCAGAAACTGAAGGAGAAGGAGGAAATACAGCAGATGCCAGCAGTGAGGAGGAAGGTGATCGGGTAGAAGAGGATGGAAAAGGAAAAAGAAAGAATGAAAAAGCCGGCTCAAAACGGAAAAAATCCTACACTTCAAAGGTTATCTTCTGACTTTTCCTCCTGTTACCCATGGGCATTTATAATTGGAATACTGTTCACCTCATGGAAATTTCTTCTTCCTCCTTTAGCATTTTGATTCTGACACCATAAGAGTGGTGTTCAAATAGCTGAAGTGCTCTTACTTTGTAGACAGCCTTGGTGAGACACCAGCTGAAATACTCTGCCCTGTTCTAGTGCCCACACACTGAGAAGAAGGTGAAACTATGGGAGATCAGAAGAGCTGGAAAGAAAACCCATGCAAAGATGGATTAATAGGTTTGATCATCTCAGACATTTTCTTCTTCCCAAGAAGAAGAAAAAAAGCCTTAGGAGTGGGCCTTCTGAGAGTCATGAGTTCAGGTTTGGGTCCTGTCCAGGAGAATTGAAGCTTCCCTCTCCCATCTCCCAGATGTGGTAGGGTCAGATGTGCTCAGCTGCTCCTCTTGTAGCTGAGTTTAAAATACTCCAGGATACAGAATGGGAAGGAGGAAGAACTAATTCATTAATCAGGGAGTAGGATGCTCCGTTTGTAGATATAAGACCTGCACTGTAGTACCTCCCAGTCCTGTTAATGTCTTAGGTAACTGTGTAGATCAGGAACATAAGAGTAATGAATGTGTCTGTCTCACAGTGGCTGGTGGACGTGATCCCCTGAGAAGTGACACCTTTGGGTTCTCACTTGTCACCTGGGTGGAGGGGAGCAACATTATAGTCACTTCCTCTTGTTCTGCATGTGCCTCCAGGGCTGCACTTCACCTGAAAAACTGTGGGAAGTGTGGCAGAATCAATTTATTCACATTCATGTTATTCTTCTCTGAAAGTGAAAACTGATTGAAATGAGGAGAAGCAAGCAAACAATCTGATCCAGGCACAGTTTGGGGGAGAGTGTATATTTTTGTGGTTGATCCACCAAACAAAATGTATTTTCACCCCTTTTGTGTGTTTTACATTAAAAATTCAGGTCTGGTCTACCATCTTCTCTCCAGAAGATTCTGGGCAAACAGAGGATTATGAAAATGGTGGCTTAATGCCACAATTTATCCTTTTGTACTGTAGAATTGCATAACATAAAGGGAACAGAAAAGATGTATTGGTTCCACATGGCTCTAATGTTAATATATTAAAGCTGACAGCACTAAAAAAAAGTATGGAAAGCAGCTCTGCTAACGTTATTCTCATTTTACATCTCTGTGTTTAATCAAAACTTTTGTCAAGCAGGCACCATCTGTTTCATTAACTAACAAAACCTACAGGTGACCCAACACTAATACCCAGCTCCTATTACTGTGTCTGTCTTTCAGTCAATTGAGCTGCCAACCTGTGCTGAGCACAGAATTTCACAGAAATTTCCTTCATTGGTGGCAGTAACTCCAGTTACTTCACCTGAAAAATGCTTTTCACCCCATGTATCCTCCCCAGTATTCACCTTGAACAGGGAAATGCATGATCAGACAGCATTCCACATACACTTCAGAAGTGTCTTTCTATGGCTGAAGCTCAGGTTTTAATTTTAATTTTGTTGCTGATCATTTTAGAAATCCTCCAAGCAGTCACGGAAATCTCCTGGAGATGAAGATGATAAGGACTGCAAAGAGGAAGAAAATAAGAGCAGCTCTGATGCTGGGGACGCAGGCAATGACACAAGAAACACTTCTTCAGATTTGCAGAAAACCAGTGAAGGGGTAATCTTCTCTTCCTGTCGTTCACTTCCCATGCAGTTTGCTCCCGGGGGGCTTTGGAGCCAGGGGTGGCCTGTGTGTACCACGTGCCACCTTCTTGGGTTACATTTCAGTGCTCAGAATGTGCCTAGAACATAAACATGGACTTGGTGCCTGCAGTGGTACAAATTTTGCTCTAGAGAAATGACTGAAAAAGAGCATTATTTTTGTTCTGACACTTGCATAGATGTCAGCTGAGAGGAGCTACTGAAAACCGTGAGCTGGAATGATGCAAAATTGATGTGAGGGCAGAGTCAGACTGTTTGCATAATGCATGTTGGCTCACTAACAGGGGGAGCCTGCTTACCCTTTCACACTTGTTTAATTTGTGCGGTCACAGGGTCTTCTTTGGAGTTCATATGCACATTACAGACTGTGCATACTGCAGGTTCCAGGGCAGATGCTGCCCTGGGCTATGACCTTCCAAGGGCAGGATATACAGTCTGCTCCAGAGCAGCTTCATCCAATCTCCTTGTGTGTTTGTGTCAGTTGTGTGTCCATATCAGTATTACTTTGTTGTGACCACAACAACACGACGGGAAGGCTGCTGAGCAGGGGGATTAGCATGGCAACTGGTTATTCAGCCACCTTTACCTGCTATTCCTGAGCCTTTGGAGCAGCACAAGCCTCTCTGCTCGAGCACTTAGAGCTGCAGCTCAGAACCAGTCCTTGTGCAGTTCCCATGCCAAGGCTCTGCCACGTGGGCAGCAGCCGGGCTGGGCTGTCGCAGGAGCTGAGTGACACGAATTCCCAGGTGTGAGAGGGGGCCAGCCAGCACAGGCTCTCATCTGACACTGCTGAGGTGCCTTGGCACCCAGCTGCGTGCTCAGCCACAGCCCTTTCTTACAGAACACAACCTCTGGGGAGCTGCTGTTGTCTCCTGCTAAAAAACTCCTTTCAAAGCTTCCTTCCCCCATGTCTCCCTGCAGCACAGTGTAGTTGTTTTGTGACTCTGCTTTATAAAGGCTTTGATAGGTGGCTCTTGGGGTCACAAGGAGAATGTGCCCTGACCATCTCCCATTCACTCTGAACAAGGTGCTGGCTTGAGCCAGAGACTGATGCAAGCAGACACTGCCCAGCTGTGCCCTCCCAGCCTCTCGCCTACAGAGTGTCAGAGGCCAGTGAGTGTGGCCCACGTTCTGCCTAATGAACCCTGTGACACTTCCATGTCTCCCAATAGGTATTTGAGTGACAAAACTGTTTGTAGGATGCATCTGAGGTAGCAAGAGCTTCAGCAGGGCCTGTGGTGTTTCCCGTGTTTGTGGCAGTGACAGGGGATATGTCTGTGAACATCAGGCACATTTTCCATGTAAGGACAAAACGCTTACTGAGTTAGGTCAGTCACAGACTAAGTGGCTAAAACGTCACACAGGATGTTGGCTTTGTGGCTGTTGACATTCATATGGTTCTTTATCTGGGTGTGACATGCTTGTGACATGCTTGGGAGATAGAGACCAGCATGCTACAACATCATGGTGCTTCTCAGCATTTTTAGGATTACAGATATTTTAGCCTCTGTGCTAAAATCCTGAAATACTGTCAACCGTCTTATCCTTCAGTGTTTCTTTGAGGTTTTGTCAGTAGTGCAATTCTCTTTGAGGACCAGGAGGGGACACTCCATCTCCTGCTGCTGCTCAGAGCCAGAACAAGCGTCTGTAGAAGACGCAGGGTACCTGGGGGAAGAGTAGCAGTTCTTTTTCAGCTGGTGTTAAACAGCCATTCCTGCAGCGTGTCCTGCAGGATTGGTGAGCTGGGGCACAGGCCAGCTGTCCTGCTGGACACCCAGACTACGGGTCTGCTGTAGGGCAGCAGGGCTCCTCCAGCCCACACTCTTGTACTTCTCTGCTGTAGAAAGGAAGGTTGAAAAAGACCAACATGTACCTGCAGGGTTGGGATATGATCCTTCTGTTCACACCCATGAATTCAGAAGAATGTCTCGATCTGCTAAAAGGCACCACTGTAGATGAGATAATGGTCTCTTTGGAATCACTCAGCTCGTGAGAAGAGCCCTGGGCCAGCAGCAGGCAGTGTCACAAGGATGGGCTTCCTCCCCTGCGGTGTGCAGGACCCACTGCTGTCCCCAGCTCAGCCACACCAGGACTTGGTGTGGCCATAAGATGGCACCAGGACCCTCCGGAACAGGCACGGGGTGCAAAGCAGTGCTGGCTCAAAATGAGGTGTAGAAAGATACCCTGAAGGCACAGACAAGCAAACCAGGGTTTGGAGCCCTGTTCTCAAGGACAGACATGTTTCATTGCCATGGTTTTGCCACTGTGACCGGCTGCTTGAGAGCTGCCTGCTCATGGAGGCTGGGCCACCTCTGGAAGGCACATGTGGCTTGGCCACCCTACCCAAGGTGCTCCATGGGCTGAGAGTGCCTTTGGCCCTCTGCTTTGCACCTCCCAGGCCTCAGAACATGCAAGAGTTGCCTCGAGGAGGCAACTTTTATCTTAATAATACTAATAATAATGAGGTAGTAATTACCTTTTATAATGCCTGGACTATAGGCTGAAGACACATCTCTCCTCCTCAGATCAGATGGAATCTTGCCTTTGAATCACACTCTTACCCTCAGCATTATAGGGAGTCAAAGTCAAATGATTGCAGGAGCACCTTCACCTATATTTTTTAATGAAAATTCTAACCTCCAGGTGGTAGAGGTAAGCTTGAAAATGCGAAGTGATGGCTTCCTGAAGACTCAAACCCAGAGCAAATAAAAGTACTGTCAGAGCTATTATATTTTTTTTCAGTCAATTTCATACTGTTCAAGGGCTCAGCTTGTGATATTCTTTTTATCCCTTGGGTAGACAAAGGTGCTTTCTTTTTTTATCTCCATCCCTTAGTTTCTGAGCTATTCTTGAGTACTACAGGCACTCTCAAGACAGAGACGTTTCCTCAGTTCCAGCCATGGTTGGTAATTGTGTCCCATCACTACCTGTTTTTCAAGCTCTTTCCCTAGCTGCTGTTCTTTGTCTGATTCTTTCCCTAGAAAGATGCAGAGCCTGAGCCTCACGGGTTAATCATCCAGTATTAATTAGCAGTGCATTAGCTAAGACAGCCCATCTCAGAGTTTGCTCAAATCTTGAGTCACAGAATCTCCCCAGAACTGTTCTCTGCTGTTAAATACTAAATTGTTTTGGCTTTCTCAGAATACCACATAAAGAGAATTTTCTGGTGGAAAGGTATTCATGGCTCTGTGTTGTTTACTTTCATGATATTAAATTAGCTCATAAATCAGAGAATTCATGGCAGCAGACAGTCTCTGGTGACTTATGTCTTTAGTTCTTGGCTGGCATAACTCTGAATCTTTGTAACTGAACACCTAAACTGCTTTTTACTGTTACTTTCTGGATGGCCACGTACTCACGTTCGAAAGCTGGCTGTGGGTCTGGCCTTCTTAGAGAATGTTTGAAGGTCAGGGTCGGCACACAGGGTATGTGGCAAGTTTTCATTTTGATATTCACTGTTTTAGTGACAGTCTGGGCAGTGTGTTGGTAAAGGAGGCATTTGTTTGGTGTACAGGTGCAGGAGGTGAATGACTTTACTGTCTTCAGAGAAGAGTAAACTTGCTGGAAATGAAATACATTTTCTTGTTCCTGGTACAACCTGAATATTAAAATGGAGTAAAGGACTGTGATCCTTTTACACTGACAATCAGTTACAACTGAGTCAGTGGATCTATTTGTGGAGGCAACTGCCAGCATGAATAAGGGGATCAAAATCTGGTCCAAAATTATTGCCATCTGACACCATTGCATCTGGGAGAATGTATTTAAAACAGCCTGCATCCAGGGTTTTTTGTTGTGGTGTTCTTGTGGGGTAGCAACAATCCCAGTTACTGCTGTGAACTACAAGTGTAATGACCAAACACAGGTTCGCTGTGTCCTTCTGATGTGATTTTGAGATGTTTGGTTCCTTTGCTTTTCTTTACTTATCAAGAATAACATTGGTTATTGGCTGCATTACAGGTTTGGGGGGTTATCAGAATTGAAAGCATAGGGCTCAGTTCAATGTAAAAACATTTTTTACAAAAAATGAAAAGAGTATGTTTTTCTGTCTGATTTTCTTTTCCTGCAATTTGAGGCACACCATCTAAATCTAAAATCTACCCTTTAAAGCAAAAGATAACATTTGTAAGAATGTGTCTAACTATTGCACAGCAAAAATTTCTATGTAAAAATCAAATAGTGATACAATATGTGGTGTAAAGAGTTTTGTTGTCTGCTGCCTTTCAGTGGCTCAGGAAAACAGCACTGCTGGGTGAGGACATGGGATATAACTCAGAGGAAACATAAATGTCTGAATGCAAGTTGAGATTAAAGCAGCCAGTACAGATGAAATATTTGCATCTCTGTGTACATCAAATCCTGTAACCACTTTGACCTCAAACCAACATGGAATGACAACTATTGTACAGAGCAAGTAAACAATTATCCTTCTGCCCATGCAGTTTTAAAGTGCAGGATGGCTGAATTAGTTGCCAGACACTGTTAAGGAGGAAATTTTCAGTGCCAGAAAAGCAGACAGCAGTTTGTGGATTTGGTTTTGTCCCTGCTCTGTTTTCTCTGCGTTTGCACTCAAATCAGTCAGAGCCGGTGCTCTGCCTTTGTGCGCAGCAGCGCTGGGCAGCACGGCACACGTCGTACCACAGCTCACAGTGAAGCTGAGAGACTTGCTCAAACAAAGATGTTTGAGAGCTGATCTGCGTCTGAAGAGACGTGAAACCATGGAGACCACGGGCTGTGCTGGGCTCTGCCGCATCCCTGATCGGCGGCTGCGGCAGCGCCGGGAGCCTGAGCTGCCCCCGGGGCTCTGCTCTGCTGCCTTCTGGGGCGCCTGGCAGAGCACCCAGGAGGCAGAAGCTGTGCCGTGATGGAACACTGGAAACTGTAAAAACCCCGGAGGATGACTTGCATTATCTGCGTCTTTGTTGTCCCTCCCGTGCCACACTGTGGCCCAACAGCTGTATCTGTGAGACAGTGTGGAGGGGAAGTGTTAAGGTTCCCAGCACCCCATGGTCCTACCCAATCTTCTGGACAGACCCCAGGAGGGAATTGTGGTTAATAATTGCGAAGGTTTCATACTCCAAAAGGACATCTTTTTGTTCTGGATCTGAGAGTTACAGCACAGGAACCAACTGTGTTACCCCCAACCTCCCTGTCAGTGCTGGGCAGCAGCTGCCAGTGGGAACCTTAGCAGAAAGCAGGGTTTGATTGACTGATCACATGTAGTTGTTTTAATGGGTGTCCGAGTCTGAAGGGAAAGGAACAGCAGTGAACCTCCCCAGAGCATCTCTTAAGTATAATCTCACTGACTGAAACAGGAGAGAGGCCTCTGGAGGGCGGTGTGCAGGGTGGGCAGCACGTGGTTACACCTTTTGCGGGAGTCAGGGCTCTGGTAGTTCCTGTAAACCCTCCTGCATGCCTGAGCACTTGCTAATAACCCAACTGTGTGTCCTTAGCCAGGATGTAGCAGGACCTCCCACACGGAAAGCACAGGTTTCCATTTTTACTGTTCACAAACCACTTGTCATAGCAGAGAGCTGCACTGACCCAACACAGGGAAGGATTGAAGGGCTGTAGGAGAAGGGGTGCCTTGGCCAGAGGTGGATGGTCACGGTGCACTGCACGCTGTCATGTTGCTGGCTAATGTAACATGTCCCAGGGCCATCAGGTGAATTTTGCCATCTCTGCTCAATTTGAGGAAGCTGAGACTTGTAGTTACTTGCCATGATCATGCAAGGACAGTCTGATCCTGATGCCACTAATGTCAGGGAAAGCAAGAGCTGACCTTGACTCAGCCATGGAAGTGGGAGTTCCTTCCTTTTCTGTCATCACCTTACAGTCAACTGGAGCCAAACTGTTTCCTTTTCAGAAGCAGCATTTGGATCCCTTAGTGATGAAAATGTTTATCTTTGCTCATGCCTGCTAAGCCTTCATGTATTTGAAAGAGAGGGTGTCCTTGTGGGTGGACACCCAGGAATGCAGCAGTACCTGAGCTTCTGCATGAGGCCCATCAATGATTTAGTGCAGTGGAAAAAACCAAAATTTGGTTGTGCCTGAAGTGCGCTACAAGGTTTGTAATGGAGTGACTGGGGGAAAAACCCACTCTCATACATCACTGGAGCTGCTTATTGAATACAGGCCTAAATGTTTATTTTAAAACTGTGCTCATTAGTATTTTGTAGTGATGTGTTTTGTTGATGTAACAAAGCAGTTTTCTCTAGAAAAAAATTTGTTTGAACAGACCAGGTGGTTACTTGTGCCTGTGATTACTTGTACCTGTGACTTTGAAGTGTGGAAATGTGACATCAATTGTATCAAGTTTGATGCAGCATGTTATTTCTTACATTAAATGTGCCTTTTTTCTCTTTCTCTTTCAGACTTAACCAACATAATGACTGCTGAATATTAAGGGAAAACACAAGAAGGTTACATGTTTGGTTGTCTAATATTCTTGGATTTGATATGAGTCACCACATCTGTTCATTAGTACCATCAACAGCATCCCAGTTTGTATGCACATTATTCACATTCCTATCTGTTGTGTTTGCAGAGATGACATTTTTACCCTTTTTTCTAAGGGTTACTTTTTGATTTTCATATTATTTGGTTGCATGAAGTTGCCCTTTTCCAGTGGCTGAGGTTTATGAAGATATCGCATACTTGAACATGTTTTAGATTCCTTTTCTAGAGAGAAAAGGCATAACTCCAAATTATATCATTCTAAATCAACATTTTTAAACACAACTAAATCTTAGAAATGAGTCCCCTCCATACAATGCTACAATAATCTTCCACAAACAAACATAATTTAAAATTTTCCTATATCCATTCTCTCTTGGGTTTTGATCAGTTAACAACATAAAAGAAAAATTCTTCTTCAGTTGAAATCACCGCCAAGTTCAATAATGTAATAAAATACCTTTCCTTATTAGAAGTACCTAGCTAGTTATACTCTTAATACTTCTCCAAACCATGATGTAATGTACACTATCTGACTTAGTTCCTATATGTGGAGTTAGTGAAAGTCTTTTTGTGTTTCTTTAGATTAATACAAGGATTTTTCCAATGCCAACACAATTTGAAATCATTCATTTGGATGCTTTCCATTTTTAAGCTTACTGTGATATACAGCCCTATGGGAAACCAAAACAAAACATCGATTTTAAATAACGAAAGGCTTAAAAAAGGATGCTGTCATTCTGGCTTTTTTTTCCTTTTGGAAATAGAACTAGACTAGTAAGTAAGCATTCCAAATCCATTACTCTGTGTACATTATTGTTGCTATTGTGATAATAGAGATTTTTATTTATTTTTATGCCAGCTTTTATTGTGGAAACATATTTAGTCTGGTTTTATCAATCCTTGTTATGCTTGTCCTTGGAACATCTTTTGCGTATTCAAGGTTTGTAGTTGATGAGTTTACTGTAAAAAACTAAAAAAAAAAAAAAAAA
>VYXD01013788.1:1683759-1703833 GCA_013397195.1 Hylia prasina | reverse complement strand
TTGAAGGGTTGTAATTTATGAATTTACTGTAAAAAAATAAAAAAAAAAAAAAAAACCACAAGGGAAAAAAAAACCACCAAAACAAAGCAAAAAGGAAACAAAAAAAATGTATTGTTTTTACAGAATAAATTTATTGGAATGTGTATTGGGAGTAAGGTTTGAGGTTGTAAGCAACTAAGTTAGCGTCATATTTGGCTTCATACGTGTAATAATGTGAGGTATTAATGTAAGTCAAGTATTAAAGCAAAACATTCTGTTAACATGAGTTGACCATAATAGATACAAGTGCAGGTGAGATCTTTATTTTTTCTGTACTTTGCCTTTTCTGGAAAACAGGAGGTCATTAAATTCACCTTGAATGTATTCAAAGTTTCTTTAAAGACATCACAGGTAGCATCAGAGGCTCGGGTACCTGTTTGTGAGCCAGCACGTCCTGTGACAGCACTGGGTTTGTTTCCCTGGGAAGAGGCACTGGGGTGGAGCTATCCCAAAGCCTGAGGAGCTGCACCAGGGATGCTGGGTGCCAGCAAGCACTGCCTGGGGTGTGCTGTGCTTGTTTTGGACCTGCCCCTTTGGCTGGAGGTGTAAAACCTGGGGCTTCTCCTCTGACTGCTGCTGGGAACTGCACGGCAGTGTTCGGCAGGAGAGTGGTACAGCCTGAATTTCTCAGTGCTCTCAAGGTCCCCTCGTGCAAGGTGCAACACACAGGCATGTGGACTGCTTCCTTGTTACTGATTAGGCTTGAAAATAAAATTCTTTCAATCAAAACACCCAAGAAGTCAACATACCCAAATAAAGTGTTTCCAGTTAAAACATATCAGCTAGTTTCATCTGTGAGAAAGGCACTAGGTGTACTGCTTTTAATATAAATACACATAGAAGGCATAGAAATAGCTGTAATTGCAAATAGAAACATAAGCTGCCCAAACCAAGCTCGCTGTGTTTCCTGCTGCTTGTTTCTGAATCAGCAGCAGTAGCAAAAGTAGCTGCAGAGACACAGCCAAAACCCTCCTCTCTGGAAACCCACGAGCAGCCTGAGCCCAGCAGCTCATGGTCCTGAGCCCTCTGTGCCCAAGCCCACAAGTGCTGGGGAGCACCTGCCCAGCTCCAAGCAGGTGAGCAGTCCTTGCAGAAGTGAGTCCTGAAGAGAATTAACAAAACCATATGATTCACTTATCATATATGGAGTCTTTCCATAAGAGTTGATTGCTTCTTAAAAGATTTCTTGGGATTTTTAACAAGGTTGACCCACAAGACATACTTTTTGACAAATAAAACATGTGCATGTGACAGAGTTATGTATGTTAATTTTTCATGCTTCACAATGCTGACCTTCATGTTGTGCAGTAGCTCTGTGCAGGGACTGCTAGCACTGCTATTCTTCAGCGTGCGGAGGCTAAACACTGACATCATTATTATTATTTAACTTCATGCAGTATTTCTAAAACTGTCACTTAACTGTCTAAAACTGTTACTTAAAAATAGCTGTGGGAACTGGCAATCCACTGCAAAGTCACAATGTTGAGAAGTGGTGCTAAAGGCAGTCGTCTTTATTTTCCCCTTTTCAGTAGGACAAACAAAGCAGGCCGTGCGACTACACAGTTGTGCAATTTTACATCTCACACGCTTCATTTGGGCTCCATTTGAGCAGTTCAGTTACATCCCAACCCAGTTATATACATAGCCAAGGACAGGAGCTGGAAACAGTTCTGCTATTCTGTTTTTTCTTCTTGTTTTGGTTTCATAAAAAACTCTGGCTTGTTGACACACCTGTAAGCGAACAGCTGGGGAAGAATCCCATACATTATGTTCAATATCAGGAAAAACTCTTTTGCTTCTTCAGGGACTCTGTAGATGTAAGGAGTTCGAGCATGAAGAGAAGCACCAATATGGGAAAACTGAGCCTGTGGTGTGTATATAACACATATATTAAAAAAAAGGTAAAGTTGATGTATATTTTTGGAAAGATGGCATAATCTGCATGCAAGTCTGCATCTCCAGTGACATTTTCCAAGCCAGCCCTTATTCTTATTTCAGAATTATCCATCATACTTTTGCACAGTGGTATAAAAATACAGTCTGAACTAAAATCTTTAATATCTTGGTGTATGAGGCATAACTGGAACCATCAGTGGCATGGTAAAGAGGTTTGTTTTATGCACACAGTGGCACTGATCATTTCATCAGGTACAGGATTCCACCCTGGCTTTCTGGATCATAACTTGTGCTAGAGGGTCCATGATCTTTCCCCAGAAAAGGGACCACATCCATGCAGAGCCCAGTCAGGGAGAGAGCTCTCACCCACCTGCCTGGGAGGGTTGTTGGGAATTAGGCATCAGTAGGAGCAGCCAGACACTCACTCTGAGTAAAGTTAGGAAGGAAAGTCTTAGAACCTATGTTAGTTCTGGTTTGGGTTTAGATTTTTTAATCTCAAACCCAGATTGCGCCAGATTCTGATTCCAGAACTCCTGATCATTTCAGAAAATGTCTGCAATATTTGGGTTTTGAGCTGGGGCTGAAGTATAGACTGAGCATACAATGAAGGTTATAGGCACAGACAAGTTTGCTGGCCTGAAGCATATTTTTAGCATAAACAAACATTTAAAGATAGAAGTGTCAGGATAGTTGGTGTCTTTTGTTTCCATCTGTTACCTGCTATTTCAAGCCACAGCTCATTCACATTAACTATTGTGTGTCCATTTTTTTATTGCTATTTAGTTAGTTAGCAGTGGAGGAGATCTGAAAAGATAAACATCAATTTGATCATAAGGAGAGCACTGGGACACCAGGATTTTAGGAAAACAGAGCAGTAAACTATAGCCAAATCACATCCTCTGTTCTGGCTTTAGCAAGAGTCATTTTGGCCTCACAGGGAACATGGTTCTGGTCACAGCAAAGTAGAAGGGGAAAAAAAGTGCAGATGTTTCAATACACCACCCCTGCAAAAGGTTAGGCTGAGACTATCCATCAAAACAGAAATATAAATTGGTTTTCAGGTGATTCCAACCACCTCAACTGAATTGGGACAGCTCATTGAGCAAACCTGAGCCAGGAAACAAAGTAATCAACGAAATCAAATACAAACACACTTCAGCAGAGTGCCACTTAGCATGCTTCTGTAAATAGCTATTGCACAGCACACAGATGTTCAGGGACACACTGTCAGCAGCCTTTTATATTGGCCTGGTAAGTCCCTCTGTCTCTCGTTTGTTCTCACCTGCCTCAGGCAGGCTCTGCCTTTGGCACCTGGGTGGGCTTGCTCAAATCCCTGCTACCTGCCCAGGTGTGGAGCCTTCTCAGCCCAGGCAGCCAGAGCAGCTCACAGCAGCTCAAAGCCCTCTCGTAGCACAGGGCAGCAGGCTCCCAGACAGATGGACACACAGCTGCCAGCAGGCAGGAGGTTTGGGCTGTCTGATGTTCCCCCAGACACTGACAGCCTCTGGGTTGCATTTTAGAGCTTCGTCTGGGGTGAAAAAGCTGCAAAGCTGCTACTTCTCTGTGGAGGATTGTGAGGCCTGCCTGTCTGCAAGAGTGGCCAGCTGCACATTAAAGTTGACAGTAAATTTCTCATAACTCATAGTAAACCTTGTCAGAAGGAGCTGTAAGGGGATGCTTCTGAGAGACCCAGAACTCCCAGAGCCTCCAAGATGCCTGAGTCTCTAAGCCTTACTGTGTGGTCTTGTCTCTTACAGGAGTTGTGGCACATTAGTGAGCATTAATTGTTGTAAAACCAAGAAGCAGTAACATGATGTTCTGTCTGTAGCCTACAAAGATTTTTAGTAGTTAATGATGCACCATATAATGAAGTTATTGTTTTATTAGACTTGTTTTGCACTGTAACACATGGCTTCTTCCATTACTGAGAAGGATATTTAGGTCTGTAAAGTCTTTTTTTTTTAATATAATTTATTTGATTTGCCTTTGTGAAAATTGTGTTATGTCTTTAATCTCCTGTGTTTCTCTTCCATGACTGTTCATGCTGCTACTTCTTTTTTTTTCTTTCCCCCTTTTTTTTATCTTACTTGGAGCAGGGGATATGTCTTAAAAACAAATTTCTCACTCACCAGTAGCCCAGTCCTGCTCTTCCTTCAAGTACCAGGCAGGCTGGCACCAACCCCCTAATTCTGTCAGTCCCTGCAGAGCTCTGTGCCTGTGTGCAGGAGGCTGCTGCTCAGTGAGAGAAACCTTGAATCTGTTGTGTACCCTTGCTGTGACTGGGGTCTCTCAGCAAACAAGCCATTTCTCGGTGCTTTCTGTTACTGATTCCCTCTCCAAGTGGAGAATTTTGAGGCTCCAACAAACCCCTGAGCCTTGGCTGAGAAATCAACCAGATGAGATGCTGCAGGTAACCTTCTAAGGTAGCCTTACATGCCTAACATGCAGCCTTTGTTGCCCCCGAAGCCGTGGCCACTCTGCTCCTCGGGCATTCCCACAGCAGCTGGGAGCTGCCTGGGGCTGGATGTGGCACTGCCCAGCTTGGCAATTCAGTCTGTGTCTGCCTGCTTCTCACTGACCTCCTTGTCTGTGCAAAGCAGTCTGGATTTGGACTTTTTACAATATTTTTTGCCTTGTTGCCTAATCGTAGGCAATATTTCAAGTATTTTTTACCGTGCAGTTAAGGACAGAGAAGGACCCAAAAAGAGGAGTCCTTCTTCACTCTGTGCCTTCTCTCTAAGACTGACTGAAATCAGGCAAAGACTCTGACTTTGGAAGGGTTTGGGCCTGGTCTCATGAGCGTAACAAAGCCATCAAATAGAGGGGGAGTAACCTAGAAAAATACATTCCTTGGGTTTAGGGTCTGTGGTAGACAAGAAGCACTGCAGAAAGTAGCCACCAAAAATGGCAGGGTTATGGAAAACACTGAGAGGGAGTAAAGGTAAACTTTCTACATTTGAGAAAACAGAGAAATGGGCTGCAGAGAGTTGGTGAGACAGAATGATTTTGGCTAGCAAGGCTGTGGCTCTTCATCCCCTCTCATGTGGCTCACTCACATAGGGAAATGCTAATTTAATTAAGTTCAGAGGCTGTTCTGACACTTTTGTATAATCAAAGCTCTGGTACTTCGCTCATATGAAACTCAAAGAGCTCCTCCTGAAGCTTCAGAAAGTCTAGATTATTGGGTCACAACTGGTTTTGGAGTCTGAATGTTGGTAATGGAGTCATTCAAGCTGAGAGTTATTTGTAATTCTGAAAATCAGTAAATGTGTGTCTGTGTGAAAGGCTAGTAGGCACTTTGGAGGTTCTTAGTTTAGATGCATCACATGGTATTTTGTGACTTGTTTTTGTAAAAAGTACATCATAATGATAGAAATAAAAACAATTAAAATCTCCATGTTTCCCATCTGTAGGAGCAGTGTTCATTCCCAGGGAGCAGTGCCCACTGCTTCCACCATCAGATACTTACTTTTATTGGACCTTTGTGTGTGAGAGGAAGCAAAATGTGTTTTGGTAACTACATATGTTTTAATTATCAATTAAACAAGTGTTTTAACTTAAGGTAACAGTAGAAAAACCTGTAAACGTGTTTTTTGCCTGAAAATGACAAAACACCCAAATAATCTAGGAAGAATCCTCAATTCATTCTCACATGCATTTTACATCCCAGGTTGGTCATGGTTTACCAAGTCAAATCAATTAAAACATGTTCACTTGTAGGATGACTGAGGTTCATCCTGCAGTGCAATAAAGTAAAAACAACAAAAAAATGCTCTCCCAAATGTCAAGAACTGTTTTATGAAGCAAGATAAAATATGAAGAGTGCACAGCAACACTGAGTTCTCTTAATCAGTTTCTGCCAGCCCACAGCATTTGTTGGTGCCAGGACAAGCTTTAAATAGTGAAATGGGAAATTTTGGGTGTTAGTCTAATGTGTAAATGGACATCCTGAGGCTGAGCCACAAAGAACAAAAGAGGGGTTTTAGACTTCAGCAACTAAGTGTAGCATTCACACATCTAAAAGGTATAAAGGGCTGCTAAAAAAAGTGATTATTTGTTACAGGAAACATATAAAAGGGGGAAAAAAACCCCAACAGACCAACAAAAAAAAATCACCTCCAGACTGGGAGGCTGAGCTTTCTGGTAAGTTTGCAAGGTTGTGATAGTCAGCACACTCTGATTTTTGATTTACTTTTTCTTGAGTTAAAAAATCTTTGAAGGAGTGGGATTTTTTTCCCTGATTGTCTGGGCAATTTATGGAACCTGAGTGATCTGTCAGTAGAGGAAAATTCCCAACACAGCCTTGTCTACTTAGCTAGCTTGTGCCTTTTTTTTTTTTTGGATTAGATTTTGGCCAAACACAGTTGTACAGTATTTATGATACCTTTTAAGCATCTTCCTCATTAATGTTTGCCAGATCGTGTTTCGATATCACATGGTAGTTCAAGATTCTCTATAAACTGAGAGAGAAGAAAAAAGAAGTCCTATTCCCTGTGGTAACTGCTCCCAGATAGAAAATATCACTGCACTATTCTTATTGGGTAGTTAAAGTGTACTGTAGTTTTTATCCATAATTATCTCAGACCTGAGGAACCAAGTGTTGGTTTGTGTTTGTCTCATTGTGGCATTTGAATTAGTTATTGCTGTGTCCCTGTGTTGTCACTATTGTGGCAGGATTATTGTGCTTATTTTCTGTGTTGTCTGGATGTTCTGAGCACACACATTTCATTTCCTAGGTACAGAACAAGCCAATTGTCCCTGTGGCTCATCTGTTTAATGCTCATCTGTTTGTCATAAGTCATTTACTAGTTCCTGTTGAATTGTTTTGTTTTGGTCAGGTTTCTCATAAGCATCAGCCCCATTTAGTAATTAACTACAGTTGTTTATTTAAGAGAACCAGACCAGAATGAGTAAAGGAAATATGATCACTGCCTGCCTTTGGTGACACAAACACGACTGGGTGCTGCTGTGGTTTGTGGCCCAGGAGGTTCCCTGGTTCTCTCAACATCACCCACTGATACTGTGCATTTTGTGTGACAAGGAGATACTTTTTCCATTTATATATCTCAAACTACCTACTTGGCCAACATGTATTATGGAAACAATGTATTGTGCTGTTGTGTTTGGGTTTTGTTGGGGTTTTTTTACAGCTTTAAGATGGGCTTCCCTCATGATCCCAGCTAAAGACTGCATGGTGCTTAATAAGGTTTAAATGAGCCCAATAGAAACATGGTGTAGAAGGAGAGAAGTCTGCTAAAGCAAGAATGTGGTCATTGGAGAATAGTAGATTTGATCCTTCACTCCCTTAAATTAAGGGGTTTTTACAGGTAAAAAAGGTAATCTGGGTTACATCAGCACAAAACCTGCATGGGAAGATCAAGCCCTGGGCCCCTTACTGATTCCACAGGTCTCCACTTATTATTATGTAATTTAAAAGTGAACATTTTGCAAAGAAATACCTGAGCTAGTCCTCCAGCATGAATAAGGGTCAAATCAGGCATCCAGGAACAACCAGGCACCAGCAGGCCATACAGAGCAATCACATAGTATGGCACCGAGTAGAACATGTATGCCAGCATCTGCATTTCAAACACAAGGATCAGTTGCTTTGCAGTGTGAGGGAGATGCATTTAAAAATCAGTCAGCTGCTTACTGAGAAGCTGAGACTACTCAAAACCAGACTTCTGGCAGCAATGATTCCCAGGCTTTTTTGTCACACCTGGATATTATTAACTGGATCCAGCTACTCTAAGGTCTCTCCTAATATTGGTGGCTGTTGTCTCCTTGCCCCATCCGCATCCACTTCATCCAGGACCCCTATTCCTGCCCCTTACTACCTTGAGGCCATGCCAAAAAGCATGGCCTGACTTAACTCCTTGTCCATGCAATACAGGGAGCCTTTGTCAGGCTCCACTGCAGTCTCCTTTGGGAGCTGTGAGACACATCCATGCTCCCCCTTTCCCAGAAAGAGCTCATCCAGTGAGCAGTGACACTTGGTTTCTGCTCATTTCCTCACCCGTGTCCTCTGACTGCTTTGGGCTCTGTCCCCAGGCAGCAGCCAGGCTTGCAAAAGAATGTCAACATCAAATGCTACAGAACTAAAGCAAAACATTGCCTCATCTGCAATGCTTTTTGTATGAAGTGTCCTTTTTTGAGAGTGTGTCACTGGGGATGGAAGTGCAGTGTGAATTTAAGGAATCTAGTCCTATTACACCCCTTCTTGCTCCGTAATTCCAGGCTGAAAGTCTACTTTGCCTTTCTAAGGAAGGGAAATGAACATAAAAAGCATGCAGATCTGTTTCATGGGCTGTGTTAAAAGAGCCCCGAGTAATTAGGATGTGTAGCTCCATGTAACCAATTTGAACCTAAGTTAAGCTTATCACAACAAGGACTTGGTATCCTAGAAATGGTACTAGAAAATATCCTTTAACTAGCCATGAATGATAATTCCCATACTGATCTTGTCATCTCTGAAACCCGTGGCTTCATCTTTGCCCCAGTTTACAGATCACTCCTTACCACTCCGTGTCAGTGCTTTACCTGAAGCTTGGGATAGGCAGCAGGATCTTTTATGTAGGGCTCGTGCAGCTGAATGTAGAGCCGGCAGAGTTCAGCAGGGCAGTCCAGGGCAATCTGAGAAGAAGTTTTAAAACTTCCAGTGATCAATGTGTTCTGCAACCAGCCAACCTGACCCGTGTTATCAGGCCTGGAGGTGCCCTCATGGTCTGCAGCACAGCTGCCCTGGAGCTTGCAAAGGTGATCCATGTGATCACCAATTGAAAGGTGAAATGCAGCCTCCTCTCAGCTCCTGCTCAGTGGGTTTGTGGGGAAATGCTGGCAGCCTGCCTTGAAGATTTTGACTGGAAGAGAATTTACTCAGTTGGCTATGCTGTTGTAAAAGTATAATTGCTATTGATTTGCTCTGATAAACAGCCTTTGATCCCATCAAATGAACTTTCCAATGGAAAATTGCTCCAAGAGTGGAAACTTCGGGATAAGCACCTAGTTTTAGGATAGGAAGCTATGGATATAATCCAAGAAAAGAGCTGCACTGGGACAAGGTAGCAGTGGAGAGAAATGCATGAGACAGGTGTTACTTAAAGTTGTAATTTTTAATAGTAAAGGAGAGATTAGTGGATTTTACCTTCCCATGGGAAGAAAAAGTTCCAAATAAACATGGAGAGCTTGCAAAAATAGTTTCTTTTTGTGGTAGACCTTAAAACCACTACAAAAAATTCTGCTGTAAATGGAGCTAGCAATCCACAGGGCTGAAAGTTTTGCACACCATGATTTCATGTGCATTTGTTCTGTGACTCTGAGGGGGCAATGCAAAACTTTACGAACAGTAAATATTCCTCCCTGTTCTTTTCCCACACGGGCATCCAAGAAGCAGGTCTGAATGCACTATAATGGGTTGTGTTTTATGAACTTTTGCACAAAATGATGGTTCCTGGACCTTACACAGAGATGTTCAGTTGATCTCTGTATGTATAAGCAAGGCCAGTAAGCAATTCCTGCTTGCTGATGGAAATACATAAGAAAAAAAAGAGACCACAGTCTCAAAATCAACAAAAAAAATCCCTCTGAGAAGCCAAGTGGGACTGCAAAACCAAGTAAGACCACGAGACCAACATTTTCCACAGTGAAATTACAGGTAAACCAGCTGATTTAACTTGTATCAGTGGTTCTCTGAAATAACATGATCTGTAAGAAATAAAGTAGTCTGACAAATTAGAAGAAAAAAATGTTTCTGAGAGGCAAGTTTTGAGAGAAAACAGAAGGTGAGAGAAGAATGTGAGCAGCACAGCTACAAAAGGACAATCTGCACAATTGTAAATAAGGTAAATAAAATGTTGCTGAGTATTTATCATCACCTCCTACTTGAATTAGTCTAGAAAGGATCAAATCTACAAATCAAGCAAGCAGGCAGTTATCTGAGATGCCTAAACATTTGAGCTGTATCACTGAGTGATACACAAGTTTCATTCTGTTTAAGACAGAAAATGCATTAGAGCTGACAAGGGAATAGATTTACCTGCTACTGGATTTACTCCTGAAAGCCTTTTCACTACTGTTTCCTTCCCTCAGAAATTTTAATTCAATCAACTATGCTTAGAGAACAACCATTTTTAAAAATTGTCTCTTGGTAAGTAGAAACAATGTGTGTTGTTCAGGTAACGTGGGTAATTTTTTTTTTCCTTTTAGGTGGAAATGTTCTTCTCTATCTCCTCTATCTAAAATTATATACAAAACTTGGTTTTGTGTATAATTTTAAATATGCATTACTGCTTAGAAAAACATGAATACAGAATTATTTTAGTTGTTTTGTCTCCCTGTTCTTGGCCATGAATGGAACAGACCAATGAAAATAGTTTTAGACCGTGTTGATTTCCTCTTGGGATGCTATTTACTCTGGTGATTGTGCACCTCCTTTTGAAAAACATGCTGCACAAGCACAAAATGGAGAAGCAAAGCACCAATAGTTATCATATATAATTTATCCTTTTATATCTAAGGCCTATTTAAACCCAAATGTTACAGGATTTCCCCTGACCACAATGTACGTGCTTTTTCATCCAGACTCAAATTTAAAAGTTCAACTGAAAATGAGCTTAAATTATTAAAATATGTTCAACTTACCATGCCCCTAAATATGCAAAACCCCGTGGCTAGAATGAGGTATGCAGCTAGCATTAAATCTATTGGTCTTCTTAAGAGTCCTTTCTTCTGGACTTCCTGAACCACCTGCAACACAAAAGGTGTTTAGTAGGCACATCCTGGTTCCAAGGCACCTGTACTTAACTCCAGATCAGTCACTGCAAAGAGGGTAGAGTGGTGAAACATCATGAAACATCACATCTATCCATCAATTTCAAGAGACAGAAAGACTTCCACCTAAAAAGGTGACTCCAGACTTTAGAGGATGTAGTGAGGAAAATTAATCTGAATAAAGTTTAGAAATGGATGGATCCAACTGAAGCCATTTCAGTACACATTAGTGTCATTTCAAGCAACCTAAATCAAATGAACACTAAATCTGCAATCACCTAGGGCTTTAAAGCAGTATAACTTCTTCAAAATTGTCTTTTTATAATTAGAAATAATTTCTTTTCCTGAATGTCCCTATGTAGAAAAGCCTTGGAAATGACGGTTTGTCTCAAGCATTTGAAGTTGAATCTAGTATGCTTTGTAAAAGGACTGGGTCCATCCCATTATTGAATGCTGGTTTTCAGCAGCTTGTGGCACTATTAAAATTAATGGACTATCACTGGCATAAAATAAAAGCTTTTCTGTGGCTGGTTGAGTCCTCTGCTGAGTTCAGTGAGCAAATACTGTATCTTAGTGTGCAATGCAGAAATAATAGAATGAAATGTGTGTGTGGAGTATGTGGAAACCCTTCCTTTTCCCCTTCCATCACTGAACACTGTGAATTCCTGGGATGGCACTGAGGCACCTCCAGTGCCTGGCTCTGATCTTGTGCCTCCTTTCCTCAGCACAGGAATTCTCCTGCTGCAGGGACACAGGGGAGGGTTCACACTGCAGAGCAAAGACCATTTCCAGGTGGCTTGGGGAACCCAAGGCATCTCTCTTCCTACACAGTAAAACCGACAAAGCCCATGGAAATAATCTGGGCTACACTTTCTGCACTGTGTAGTCACAGACAAAATTATAAACACATCAGAGTATCTTTCTGTAGTTCAGAGGGAAAACTTCCCCATGTGTATTTGTTACTCATTTCCTCTTCCTTTTTATTGGCCGTTTGTTGGCATGCAGGCAGCAAAAGTAAAACCTGATTTCCTTCCTGTTATACACTTGTGGAATTGTCTCCAAAGTGCAAAACAAAAATTAGGATGCAGGGGCACAGTTAAAAGCACACAGGATCAAGATACAATAAAGTTATTGAAACAGGAGAACCAATGTTGCAAGCACAATTTCTGAGTAAATACTACAAGATCTGAATTACAGATTAACAAAAATAAGGTTGTGGCAAACATATAACTCATCCCTTTCATAACAATTTTTTTTCTGATTTCCATTTAAAGGACCTTTTTCAGAAAAAAGGAAGTGACACCTTTGTTTGATTTTCAAACACAACAGGTTTTGGCAGTTTGGTGTCACTTCACAGTATTCAGAATACTGGTGCATGAGTATTTTTAATATTACCTGCAAAGAATGCCTATATTCAAATAATTCTTCCTATAAAAGAAAAAGGTCACTTATGGCTGAGTTTCAATTGTAGATTACCTAGGATAATGGAGAGCTGATATATTTTCTTTCCCTTTTGGACTATGTATGAAGCTTATAGATATATAATCTCCTCTTTTCAAATATTTCAATATTCCTCTTTAAATATTAAATGGATGTGCATATTTACTGTAATCACAAACCTACAATAGAACTTTGTGCTTAGAGGGTTTGGAGACAAAGCCAGTGTAAGTGGAAGTAACCTTTGGTGCAGTAGTAGTTTGTGAAATTGCCAGGGTACAAAAACTCACACCTTTTTTCTTTATGCATGCATGCAAAAAAATGAAAATGCAAAGCTTTAAAAAAAGGGAAAAAAGCAGAAGCAAGAATTTGAAAGACAGGATGCACTTTGCTGACAGGCCTCAGCTACAGAGGAGTTTTTCCCTACCTTTCTTTTACCCAGCAAAGCCCCATCACCCCATGCTAAACTGAATTACATGCTAAGAACACTGGCCAGGCAGAGCTGGCCACGGGTTTCCCATGAACTACAAACAACGTTGAACTCTGCTCAGATCTCTGCAGCCCCAGGGATTCTTTTGTGCTGCAAGGAAGTGGGTAGGCACACTTTGCAATTTCTCTCACTTCCAGGAAAAAGCTATTTTCCATAACTCCTGAGAGGCTTCTTACATCATCAGTTTTAAGGAATTGTGTGCTGTCTTTTAGAGTCAGTCCCCTCAGAATTCATGTACAAATCTGAATGTGTGTATTAATTCTGTTAAAGAATTTTAAATTATATGAAACTTTTCTGAGCTGATATACTTGCAGATAAATCTGTTGGGCTTTGTAGAGACTGCAGCACAGCTTGGCTTGATTCCAAATGAGGGCATAGCTCCATTCCACTCCCCTGCATCCTCCCCTCTATTAGAAAACAAACAAATCTTGAATACCTCTCCTCTGCCTCCACAGTGATTATTTTTGTTTAACAATGGATTTGTAATAATATTACACCTATGTACACCTTGGCCAACAGAATACACTTTGCTTCTGTTGTTTTCATGTAAGTATTTTCCTATATACTAACAACAACATGTTTAAAACCATCATTACATTTTCTTCCTAAATCTTTTGATGCCAACTCTGAATAATTATAGTTTTAAAAAGTTAAATTTTACAGCTAATTCCAAATGGTCTACTGATATGTTCAGGACTTACAATGATTACCTCACTGATTAGTAGCATTAAACACAATTATTTCCTGGAAACAATTCTTAATTTGGGACTGAAAGAGTCACATGAAAAATTCATGAGTAGTCATGTTAAGATTCAAAGACATGCTCAGATATGGAGCATAATTTACCTGTGAAGATTAAATACAACTTCTGAAAAACAAACAGCTGGGGTAAGCTATGAGGTCCCAGTGAAAGGAATCAAGGCTTTTTCCATAACCTTCTGGGCAAGGAAGTTTAGGTTCCAAGGAAGTATTCAAAAAGGAGTGTAATGTTAAGTTTTCAGGTCACCAGCTTTTCCTGCACTCTCTTTTTGAAACAGAATATTAAATCTAAGTTTGTCTGAAATATATAATAAATTAAAATATCAAACCTAGGTAAGCAGTTTATCTCCTGGTAAGCCCAGGAGACATAATTGTATTTCAGCAAGTAATCAGTCCATCACATATTTTCTATAATGTCTATCTCTGTAGTATTCTTTTAAAACTTTTTTTTATAAAAGAGTGTATAAACTATCAATGCATTGTTTTAATGGCTCAGTTAATCTTATTACAACCCATCCATTTCTTTCAAAGGCAAAAGTCTAAAAAGTTTTAAGTAAACATTTTTACAGATTTTTTATAAGAAATGTGTAAAGAATTTTCATATCAATTTATGTAGTGTCTCACCTGTAAAATCTAATATTACAGCAAGCACATACAAAAATTATTAAATTACATGAAATCTGTAAGTCATCTGCAGAAGAGTACTTTCCTGCAGTGTTTCTACAGGGTTTTGTGGTGCTTTATGGAGCTGGTAAATGCCAGTATTTTCATCAGCTAAGAAACTGAAACAGACAGAAACTGAATAGATAGAGGGTAGAAACACAATTACACCTATGAATGGGTTCTTTACTCTAGACATGAGATCCTGTTGCTTTTTCTTTATTCCACTATAATGAAATAGTCCTGCAGTATAGATATTTTTGCAGTCCTCAGAGCCAGACAGCAACTGTCATAAGAGTGAGCAGTCACATTTCCTGCTTGCCAGGGGACCTATAAAACCCACCAGAGTCAGCCAGCACATTTCAGCTGTCCTCACAGCAGCCAGCACTGAAATACAATAGAATTACCTTGACTGGAGTGTCGTGAGTCACTGAAGGTTGGTTATAAATCCTGAACCCAGCCCATATGGGCAGGCAGATATATGGAACACTCAGGAAAATAGCCGGACACACTTTTGTTCCATATTTGCCTGTTAAAAAAAAAAAAAGTATTACAAGATTTATGAGAATTTGTAAGCTGTGTTGCAGAAGAATTTAAAAATACGCTATGTAACGTCAAACCTGAAGTAACTATGGTAATGTAAACAAACATAAAACATTAGAAATTGCTGTTAACAAACAAATCTTGAAAATCACATGCTCAACACAAGTAGAGACACAGGTTAAGGAGAGCCTATGAGACAGGAAGCCATCTCAGAGTTAGATACTTTTTGAGAAGATCACAGCTCTCACTCTGCTTTGGGTAATCCTATAGGACGGGACAGCTTTCAGATGGAACCTGCTTCAAACAGAGACCTCACTCTTTTTAAAATGGGGGGGAAATGTACCCACTTTTCAAGATCTGATACTGCATTTGTTTTCCAAAGTGCTGATTTCTCCCACAGGCCTGTAGTGAGGACAAAACTTTCAGAGAGCTCTCCTCAGCCTCAGGTAAACCAGGAAGATGTGTGCCTTTGACACTGGCTACTCTGTGTGTCAGGAAGGAAGGTGCCTGGTGTGCTCTTGAGAGGCTTTCTAAGGGGAAAGAGGAAGGGACAGTCACACTAAACCTCCTGCTTTCTGTGGTGAGTGTATCTTCAGAGGAGGGAGCTGGGCTGGTCCCAGCCTGCACTGTGAATATTCCTCCTCTGGCATAAAAAGCAGGAGCAAAGTGACCTTCCCAAAAGCTGACTGCAGGATTTGGACACATAAATGCTTTGGTAACATCTAGGATTTTTAAATTTTGAAAACAGAATAACTTCCAGATATTACTTTTAAAAGTGATTTGGGTGCCTCTTGTAAGCTGCTGGAAAATCAGATTCTAAGCAAATTGGAAATTTTATGTAAAGTAAGATTTATGTTTTTATGATACTAAGAGACGTTACTGTCTCATGACTTAAACCTGGCTTAGATAAGCCTTGTAGATATATCAAAACATAATATTTTCTTTTTTCCCCTTGAAAGCAAAGTAAATTTAAAGGGTTTTTTTTCCCCCTAGTCTCCATCTTTTCTTCCTCATCTTTGAATTTTAGAATATCCTGTGTCTCTTTACTGATATTCCTAAAATTTCTCTTCCATATTATTACAGAAATGAACCAACACTGCACTAAAATATAAATAGCACAATGCTGAATTTAGAAAATGTTTCACAGGAAAAAGCTGGTCATATAAATTATTTTCTTACCCACAATATTTCCAGGCATAAAGACAATGATGCTCATGATAATGGAACCCAGCCAGTAGAGACCAATGGTTCTATAGCTTTGTCTGTTTACAAAAGAAAACAAGACATAATTATTGAACTGTTTCTAAAAATTCCCTACCCTAAATATTATACTCATTTCTGTGGTTGTATTTTAGCAAGTAGAGGCTTTTAAAATCTGTACAAGCCAAGAGTGGATTATTGCCTCTCAGAGGGGTCATGAAGAAATCCTACATTCATGTGGGACAAGGTCATCACACGGATAGTACAGGCTTTGGGCATACTCAGTTATTTGCTCTTGTGTCACTCCTCTGAAGGCTGACTGTGTGAGACTATAAAACAATTAATAATTAATTTCATACTGTTAATGCTACTATTACCAGCAGGTACATTTGCCTCTGGAACTTATTCTCTCAAACTCTTTATTCAACAGCAAGAAGCATAAGAATCTCTAGAAATAACCACGTGCTCTTAAACTTCATGTAACAGGGATGAGAGATGATCATGGTACTAAGCAATACATAATTCCTATCATAAATTTTTTATTTGAAAAACAAGGGTTTTTTTCACACATGCTTTTAATGCACATCATCTTTCAGCTTTTAGCTAACACAAAGCCATGCAGATGTGCTACACTCTGCTGCAGGATGAAGACAGGATACATCTCCATGCATTTTCTGGGCTTAGTCAGCTGAGAGGAACTTTGCAAGGGTAGAACCCCTGACAACAGCGTTGCTTTGGCCCTACAACATGAAACCACCCCAAAATAAAAATCTAAATGCTGCATGGAAAAGACAGGCCTCTGTAGGTGATAGGAGGATGCAAGCCAAGTGAGCAGTGCCCAGATCAGAGACTCACTCCCACGCAATAGCTGCCACCATCAGCAGGTACATCAGGTAGTGCGCGGAGCCGTCCCAGTAGCAGATGACGTGGCCGTAGGCGGTGTTCAGGTACGGCTCACCCTGGGAAAGCACACGGTGCTCAGAGCAGGAGTAACAGCTCATAAAGAAACAAGTTCAGAAAAGCAACTGGCGTTCCTTCAAGCAGTGGTACTGACAGTACCCATTTCCAAGCACAGACCTGACCTGGGCAGGATCAGGCACACCTGAATGAGTTCTACATTTGCAATAAAGGGTGCGAGATGGAAGGGGAAACACCTGGGTGTGACTGTCAGCATTACCCTGCCACATTATGAAAATGTGACTTTTTCATACTTAAGTGCTAAAATACTACAAAATAGAGATAGATTTAGAATAGAACAAATACAGATCTATTTAGCAGCCTAGAGATCCCCAGCAGTACTGAATATATGGATGTTGACGTATAACCTTGTAGGGTCCAACTCATTTCACGCTTAAGTTCATGGAATCTTTTCAATGACTTCAGTGACTTTCCTGTCAAGCTCTTACTAGGCTATTTTTGGTGGATGTTGGTTGATATTCAGCAGCCAACAGATTCTGCTGACTAGGTATCTGGCATCATCATTTTTTAACTCTACTTTAATTCCTTTTAGTAAAGTGATTAGGCAAAAATAAAGGAGCAGTTTTGTTTTCTTCTTGGCAACACATTTTGGTGTGGTAACTCATCCACTCCTGAGTGCTATCTGTGGTTTTCTGCAATCATGTGCAGCCCCTTCCGTTCCCACAGAAGTTAACACAGAACAGTGTTGCTGAAGTTAAGTGTAACAACAATGGAGCTTGAAGGCTACATTATTTCTCCCAAATGAGTCAGTAGATTGCAAGTCAATGAAGGTTTTATCCATAACAATAAGGAAGCAGGTCAGCTACAAAATTCAAGACACATTTTGAACGTGTAAGTGGTTATTTTTCTGTGATAAATACTACACCAAGTTATTTATAGTGAAGATTTTATTTACATTTGTAAGCAAAACTATTATTTACCTCTCTCAAGTAATGAGTCATGAATCCATCAATAATTCCATCCTGTTCCAGTCCAATTATTAGATTCACTACACTGGTAAAGGCAAATACAGCATAAACTGTAAGAAGAAAAAGGGGGGAGAAATAAATTAATAAATACTTGGAATCACACAGTTGCTTCACAGTCCAATAAATGGTCAGGCAGAGATCTATTGAACAGCATGTGTCCACTTTGAGGTCACAGATATTTAACCCACAATATGACTTTCCCATATAGCTCAGGATTTTTTAATTAGTGGTTGGTCAGCACAGCTCTTATGAAACTTCTCTGAGGAAGGTGAAATTCTGTAGAGCTGTGGGCACAGCCTCCACAGAAGGTCAGTGTCTGCAGAAAGGACTGTGCAGCCTTTCAAAAATCTTGGACACATGAAGTCTACAGCCTTGACTGTGGTCATCCCTTGGGAAGGAGAAAGGACAACAGAAAGGAGGAGGAGAGGAAAACACAACTTGTCATTTTTGCAGGTGAGCAAGGCAAAATGCACGAGCCACAGCAGCCCAGAGCAGCCAGTCACTGCTGTGACCCAGGACACTCAGCTTTACCAGGACATACCATAAAACAGAGGGTCTTTGGGAGGCTTTCTCTTGACAAGAACACGAGCCAACAGAGCAATAACAACCAGAACCAGCAATCCAACTGCAACGATTACCCAGGAACTGTAACAGAATGTAAAAAAAAATAAAAGAAAAAAAAATATAGAATTTAAAAGAAAAACAGAATTTTGCTTTGTCAGCCAGCTCTCTTCAAGTGCACATACTCATAAAGTAACTTTTAATAACTTAAAATACAGATTTTTTAAGCTTATTGCATAGTCTGCCATAGTATTCATCCCATAGTTTTGCAGAATCATGTGCCTCTCTTTTCGCATGTGATCAGCTAAAAAAAAAAAAATACAAAAATAAGTAGATAACATATCTAGAAATCTAGACTTGTCTGACTAAAATCAGTTTTCATACTAAAATAAACAGAAACTATGGGAAAATTAAAGGGCAATGAAAGATGAAGATCAAACCCACAGCCCTTTCAAGGCCAAAAAGGATCATTGGGAACATTTTGTCTAACATCAGCAATAAATTATCTACCGAGGAAATTACAAATTCAAAAATAAATCGCATCAGTCCCGTGGAATAGGAGTGGTAGTGTGGGGCACCTCTGATGGATCTGGGCTTACTGTTCAGTCATGGAAGGGCTGCCCGAGGTCTCTCCAGCCCTACAAGGACCACTAGAGCGGGTTCAGTGATCAGCGCAGGTGGGCTCAGGCAAAAGGATCTTTTCCCTGGAGATGGAGCTATAATGTTACTGCATGTACAGTGGGAGTGGCATAAAGCACAAAAAATTGGCACAAAGCAAATTTGTCTCCTTCCCCAAGAAAATGCAAGCTAGGAAAATCAGTTTAAAATTGTTTCATAGCTCTAAGGGTGTAAATTATCTTTAGCTCTCTTTAAGGTAAGACTCTCCTCCTCAGTCTTCACTTTTGTCCTTGTGCAAGGGAAAAAAATGGAGGGCAAAATTAGGTAAAGTCCAGAAGCATAAGCTAAAAATATCTGGGACATCATTTTATACATAGTACCACCCTGTATCAAGAAAACAAGTTGTGTATGAACAAATTATAGCGTGAGTATAATTTGTTCAACTTTAGTGAAACTTGACTTAAAATTATTGCAAAGAATTTGCAAGACCAAATATTTCAGAAAATATACACACATACTTGCTAAGTCAGGGTGAGCAGGACTAGCTTGTTGATTTATTTCATGCTTTGAATCTTCTGCTAGTCTGTTTTCCCAGTGATTAATTTCTTCATACCATTACAGCTGTTAATATCGCAGTGACTTTTCACTGCAGTCTATCAATTTGAAATAAATATTGGCTGTTAATCAAGTAAGTCGCCATGTGTTATTTGACATTACTCTAGCAATGAGAAACAAAAAAAAAAAAAACCAGTTATGGGCCAGAAGGAGGAAAATGAGGAAGGAACAGATGTAGCGAAGCCCTAAAAGCAAGAAGCAAATATTTGTGCAGTAAAGTTGCAAAACGCCCCGGGCTGTGAGATCACAAAATACCACGCAGACCTTTAAGTGAAGCGGGTTTTGCCAGGAGGAAAGACTTTCCTTTTCTAGACCTGCGGTATCTCCCGGGATCCTGGTTTCTGGCAGAGCGAGGGCACAGGGTCATTTCCAGCGACACGCGCAGGCTGAGGGTGCCCAGGGGCAGCCTGCGGCTCGGGAGCGCTCCGGGGCTGCCCGGCTCTCCCGCTCGCTTCGAAACAGAATCGCATTTTGTGTGCCGGCGTCCGGGGCGAGGACGCGGCTCCCGGCGCGGAGCGGGCGCTGCCCCGCGCCCCCGGGG
>VYXD01013788.1:1661602-1675209 GCA_013397195.1 Hylia prasina | reverse complement strand
GGGCGGCGCCCCCCGGGCCCGGCCAGCAGCGCATCCCCGCCCACCGGTTCGTGCTGGCGGCCGGCAGCGCCGTGTTCGACGCGATGTTCAACGGCGGCATGGCCACCACCTCGGCCGAGATCGAGCTGCCCGACGTGGAGCCCGCCGCCTTCCTGGCGCTCCTCAGGTCAGCGCGGGGCGGGGGCGGCCGCGCACGGAGAGGGCTCCGCGTGTGCCGCCGGTGCCTTTTCCTCCCTCCGCGCCCCTCCCGGCTCCTGTCCCCACAGAGCCCGGCCTGTCCCTACTGCCCGTCCCTGGAGGGAGATGCAGGGAAGGCGCGGAAATACCTTGTGGGCTCCACGCAAGGTCACGCCGCCCCTCCAACGTGTTTTGGTCCCTTCTCGCTCTTTACCCTGCTCTGTTTTCCCAAGAGAAGTGCCCTAATTCCATGGCAGCTGACTGTCCGTTTAGGGAAGCACTCGGTGGGTGTCTGGCTGGGCTCTTGGATTCAGTGCTTTGGTTTGTTAAAGTACAGTGATGGGAGTTAGTGGGTCCCCTTGATGTTGCAACTCTGCAGCCAACTTTTAATAGTAACTAAGACGGGACAGAGGCTGTTGTACCAAGCTTTTAGTTTCATTTGATACTTACCTTGAAATTTGACACTGACTTTGAAGTCTTAGTCATCTTCCTGTTCACTTTTCTTGGTCAGCAATGATAATAAGTTGTTGTATCTTTTTGGCATAACACCCGTTGTAATCATACTTGGGCAGAGAGGGAACATGCAGCAGAAGCAGTAACCAGCTGATTTTTAGTCCCAGACCATCTGAGTGTGAGGCTGGGAGTGCAGTGATAGCAAAAAGGATATAAAGTGTTCTGGTGATTTCTAATTTGGGCAGAATAGGATCTGCTAATTTGCACGCTCACAAAACTGATGAGTTTGCCTGCCATTTCTCTTCACTCAGTGAGTGTAGTGGCAAAATTTATGGTGTTCATAGAAATAATCACTAAGAGTTTATTTGTGCCTCGGGCTGTGGTGTGTTAATACGATTAAACTGCATAACCTTAAGGTTTTTATCAAAGAAACCACTCTGCTAGGCAAAAAATATAAACTATAAAATATATAAAACAGTTCCCTGTAATGAACATTTGTGAAACAAGTAATATTATTGCCTGGAAATCAATATGTAGTGTCTCAGAGTTTTCTGTAATAAGAAAAACTCCAAAGTCTTGGCAACTTTCCTCTTTTGCTGAGGCCTTAGAGATTGGAACAATTAGAAGAGTCACCTGGTCCTTAGATAATCATGGGCACAGGAGTTAAAGCAAATGATGTGCACAAAACCAAACAAACCCCCTGTTAGCAAATGGACTGTTCTTTTTGGATTTTTTGTGCAGAGGCGTGAGAGGTAGTGGGAAGTGTCCTTCAAGCAAATGAGTTTCAAAGGTTACAAGTGAATGACAGTGCACGTGTATGCATTTGTCTGTATTTATGTGGGAAAAACGCTGGACAGTGAAAAGTGGATATAATAAGTGAAGTTTGTCTGGGTAAAAATAGACTTTAAGAGCAGAGACTTTAACAGATTTCTAGGTAAAGATAAGAAGGATGGTATTTGAGCACTGCAGAAGTGAATGAAGAGGTGTTTTTAGAGGCAGACAAAAGCATCTTGTGTTGGTAGGGCTGCCCGTGCGTAATGGCCACGGGACTTGCGTCAGTGAACTGATGGTGCTTGTCTGAATATCCACACACTGGTGGACTGCTGAAACATCTCAGGTTTGCTGTCTGTGCCAGCTCTTTAGGACATTCTTCCATGCTATGTATATTTCTTTGGGCTTATATTGAATTAAGTATACATTGCAATACCTTGTTAAAAACACGCCTAGGGAGAACTTCCGTAATACATGCCATTAATGAACATTTCCATGCTGGAAACCACATGGGGTCTTTTCCTGGTATTGAGTGGAAGAGGCAGGAATGATACCTTGTACTGTTGGCCTCTTTTATCTGTCATTAGTAAATCACTCAGATAATGATAGTTACCATAGTTACCTTTCACAGGACATTTCTTTAATGTTTGCAAGTACCAGTTTGAGGTATATTGGCTAGAAATTAATTAAGTCAGGACCTTGAATAGCAAATGAGCATCAAGTAAAGGAAATGTTTAAGTAATGCAAAACTTTCTAGGCATAATTTACTAATTATTTAATGTTCCTCAGCTCATTTCCATTTTATTTACTCATGTGGTTTGTTAAGTCATGTCTGTAGCTTATGTCTTTCATACAGATCTACTGACAAATGCTACTTGTAAATTGAAGGAAAAGATTTTTTGATGAAAACAAATGAAGTAGTTTGACAGGTAAATCCTTAGGAGCTGAAATAATATCGAAGTCACAAACTTTGAATCTATTTCCCAATGAAGCAACTTGTGTGTGTGTGTGTTTCTAACTACAAATTGAATAGCAATGATCAAGAAAATTCAAGTTGTCTCAGTAGGGTTCTGCTTTACATTTTCGTTTTTGCTGGTTTTACTAAGTTTTTTTTAAAAAAAATTTTCATTCATATTTTACAGTAAGCTAACTTGTCCTTTAATCACAGAATAAAACAAAGTGATGATATGGCACAAGTTAGCAGTCTGTCTTCCAAAAATCTTTTCAGAGAATTTTGGCAAGCAGTAAATAAAGGGGTAATCACGACTGGCTTGAAAAAAAATCCCTGTGTGCTTCTATAATGGTGAAAACATTTTAGCTACTGAGAGGGTGCTCACACGAGGGGAGAAAGAAGTGCTAACCTGCAAGTAAAGAAGAGTACCATGAAATGTATGAGAGGCTTATATAGAGTGGATGATTGAATGGTCACTTGTAAAAAATGTTCATTCTGGTCACTAAAAATGTTCTTCCAGTATGCTCATACACATCCCCCAGCTTCCCATTCCCCCATCATGGATGCCAAGAAAATAAGGTTGTTTCTGACTCAAAGGGAAGTAGAGGAGGGAAGAGGGCCAGGGGGAAGAGAAGTGATGGTCAGTCCCTAACTGAGTTAGGTGTTGGAGGAGCAGTGGTGTAAACACAAAGCTGTGCTAGTTCGGGTGTGCCACGGAGGGGAGAGTTAACACAGACACAGCTCTTGGCAAGACACACCCAGGACTGCACCCTGTTGCTTTGGAAGGTAGAGCAGAAAGTAAAACACAAGCCAGATGAGCCCCTCTGGTGTGTCACTTCATTGGCTGCAGATTGGATCTACTTAAGGAATAAAACCAAAATCATGTCCCAAAACCAACTTGGGATTTGTTTTTTTTGGTTAGGTAAAGTGCATACTGTAGTTTGCATACCAGTATTTTTAGAGTCTGTTAATCAAGTTCCATGTGATTTGGACTCTAAGTTCCTATAAAGTCATACAACAAAAGTTATGGCATTTTAAACTGATTATTTTAAATCTGAGAACCAAAATGTAAATGCAGTATTCTAATGCTTTAATGAAGAGCTTGTCAATTTAGTATGCAAAAGTGTACCTGTGAAATACTTGTTTCTTAAAAGTAAATCTGTCAACAGTTGTGATGAATAAGTCAGCCCATCGTTTTCATCAACAGGTAATAATAGTTCATAGCTTTCATAAATCAGTTCTAATTGAACTGTATGAAATTTTACTTAAAAAAAAAGTTAGAATTTAATTAAATTAATTCTTCCTAAACGTTGTTCAATTTAAATCCAGTTTAAAAAAATTAATCTAGAGCATCTTTCACATCTCCAAAGTGGTGTGCAAGCTGGCTGTTTGAGTAGACTGGAGTCTTTTAATGGTAAATATGTACCTGTATTGTGGCTACAAATTTAATGTTGAACACCATATTTAGTTGTGTGTTAGCAACTACTGAGAATTAGCATTTTTTTGGAATATAAGAAATATAAATAGTGAGGAACTTCAGTTTAAACTTCAATTCTGGGTTTATAGTACTTCAGTTTTTCCATGTTGCAAGGAAGTTTAAGGAGTCTGTTATTTTCACAAGTTTCTCTTGTTAGATACAAACTGCTGACTGCTACATTTGACAACCCTTCTAAACACACCTTCAGTCTGTGTGTCATTCATTTCCAGGATGTTCTGAAAAGCAAATATTAAGAAATATAAATGAAAGACTTGGTTTTCATTGTGAAATTCTTGCATTTGCTACTGTGCCCTGGTTTATTATGTTTAATTATCTATGTGTGTTGGGGACAAAGTTTTGTATTTTTGTAAATCGCAGATTATTCTTGATTGTTATCTGAAAGGCTGATAAAATTTTGCTAAAATTATTTTAAATGTCGCCTGGAAGAAAAAAATATTTTTAAAAAGTCGTATTTTCCATACAGAACCTTAAAATAAATCTTACCTTGTCTAGTCTTAAATAACAGCTGCTCAGGAAACAGTGGGTTTGTTTTTTCTCCTGGTGTAGGTGGAGGCTCCTAATTTCTGGTTCACATCTTATGCTAAAGTCTCAACCAATCCTCTTGCCTCAAGCAGTGGAGACAAGCAAGAGCTTTGCTGTGGTGGGAATAGGAGAGTCAAGGTCATTGCTAGAATGTGCTCCCTCTCTGAATACTACAGAGGGGTAACTTTGACATAAGATCTGCTCACAGTCCAAGTCCTTGACACTCTTCCCTCACAGAGGGGAAGCCAGTGTGCACTGAGAGTAAATGAACTTCAGGAATACAGCCACAGAGGATGGTGCATTGATATTTTCCTGATGAATTGAGAGCATGCATTCATAGGTTAAGTAATTCTGCAGCTCAGCTGTTGTTTACAGTTGGGGAGCTATGTATAACTAGGACAGCCAGATCAGTCCTAGGGAGTAATACATATTTAAAACAAATATATGCCATTAGGTTAGCATAATAGTCTTCCTTGAACCTTTTAACTTACCTTCTTTATTTATAAAAGTGCTATGAGGTCAGTTGTTGCACTGTGTTCACAATGCAAATCTTTGGCCTGTTTTGTAAATGCAAAGAGATTGTTGTGTTTGGTTGCCCCTCTAAAGAAATGTTTTTATGATCTGTACTTGTGTATTGATTTATAGGTTTCTTTATTCAGATGAAGTTCAAATTGGTCCAGAAACAGTCATGACTACTTTATACACTGCTAAAAAGTATGCAGTCCCTGCCCTGGAAGCACACTGCGTGGATTTCCTCACAAAGCATCTCCGAGCGGATAATGCCTTTATGCTGCTTACTCAAGTAGGTAAATTTAAGCTTAGTTTTGATTTACTAGGAGAATTCCTAATTGGAGGGAAATTACTAATTCTCCTTAATTACGTACTCATTTGAGATTTTAAGCACTCTATAAGGTATAAACACAAATAGTACTTAGACAAATCAAATTATTTTAATTTGTCTGTACTAGAGGTAAAATGCTCGCTTTTTAAGATCAGCACTTTGTCAACTTTATGCTTAAGATGTATTTCTTTATCTTTCCAGGCTCGTTTGTTTGATGAACCTCAGCTTGCTAGTCTTTGTCTTGACACAATAGACAAAAGCACTATGGATGCCATAAGTGCAGAAGGCTTTACAGATATTGACATAGGTAAGTCACTCTGTATGTCCTAAGCATGAAATGACAGTACCCCAGGGTAGTTCCTTCCCCCACCTGAGTCCCAAGCACTTCTTCCCTTCTTGGCCATCCTCCCCTGCAGTGCTTTCCCTTGAGCTTCACTCCTGAGCTGGGTTCCACTGCACTGTGTCCCTGTCTGAGTAGTGCTGTTGTCCCAGGGCTCCCACTGTGGTGACACCACACGTCATTGACTCCAAAGCTTTCCAAAGCTGAGGGTTGTGCCTCATCCCTGAGGCATCCATAGCTGCTTTCCATATGCAACAGGAGTCACACTGTTCTGTTGCCACATGGTATTTATCTATTCAAAGTTGCACAGATCAGGTACAATTAATGATATCTTCCTTAAAAAACGAATACATAAACTGCTAGTTTCTCTGGTTTTCTATCAAAAGCTATTTTTCTATTTATCAGTTGTAAATTTACCTACTCAGTTTCATTGTTAGTATATGTATCTAAAGTTTTTACTCCAATTCAGCTAGATTGTGGGAACAATTCAGACTGAAGGAGGGTGTTTCACTGCATAAAGAAATTTTAAAGCCATTGTTAACTTGTGTTCAGTAGGATTTGTACTCAGACTGTGAGTGATCTTTAGTCTTGGTAAGTCGCAATCTGTTTTGACTTTCCAGTATGCTATTTTCTATAACTACAAACATGCCTTACTTAAATTCAAGGCAGATAAAAATTCCCAAAGACAGAAGGTTTAGAATATAAAAAAACCCATTTATTTTTTTACTTGTATTCTATGATAATTTGTGCATACTTGTTATTCAAGAAGGTCAGAAGGAGTAATAAATACAGTATAAGTTGCTTTTTAAACACGTACCTTGCCTCAGATCTTGTGTTTCACCTTCAGGCTTTGTGGGTAGCAAATGTATCAGTATTTAAGATGACTTTCATGTATCTTTAAACTGGTTTTTGTGTACCACTGCTGATTGTGGCTGTAGCTGATCCAGATGGGCAGGTGGCTGCCCAGATGAGAATATGACACTGTCATCATGAGTAACTTGGTTTTTTTGTAGTGTGCATTCACTGTTTGGTCACTTTCAGTTTTGATCTTGCCCTAGCAATGGAAATTCTTCAGGATATTTATTATCACTACAGAGATCAGTTACACTCTTAGGAATCAAGAAGAAAGCTCATATTCTGTTCACAGCAGGAAAATTAATTTTTACTTTGAAATCTGTGTGTCATAGAGAGATTACTTTTTTATGTAAGATAAATTATGTGCAATATATACATATATACACATAAAACATACAATAATAAGACAAAGCTAATAGTCTTGTTCTGAATGTTCTTAGTGTGTAATTAGTATTTTAAGCTTACATAACGTAACTGGCTTGAATGAAAACTGATCTAAAGCTGCTAACATGTTTTTCTTTAGACACATTATGTGCAGTTCTAGAAAGGGACACTCTCAGTATTCGAGAAAGCAGGCTCTTTGGAGCTGTTGTTCGCTGGGCAGAAGCAGAATGTCAAAGACAACAGCTGCCAGTGACATTTGGGAACAAACAAAAAGTCCTCGGAAGAGCTCTTTCCTTAATCCGTTTTCCATTAATGACTATTGAAGAGTTTGCAGCAGGTGAGTTTTGGAGTTCTTTGACGTACTGTTAGACCATCTCTATTGTACAAATACAAATTGTGATGCACAAATGAAAGCAAAACATTCTGCAGATTATGCTCTGACCATTGGAAAATATTACTGTTGTCTTCAGTTTGTGACTGTGTGTGGTTTAAACCCTAGGATGGGAAGTAAAATCAGCCTTAGGCCCAGGATGGTGCCAAGCAGAAAGGTGTGGAGGGAGCCATGTTGTTGGCAGTCCTGTGTTCCCCTTGGCATGTCTTTTGTAGCTGCACTGTGCTTGGAGCTCTGGGCTTTGTGGTTTTCTGAAGCCTAACCCTAGGCATAACCCTTATCCTTAACAGAACCCTAAGCTGAGCTTTGAAATCAGCCTTGGGCTCAGGATTGTGCCAAGCAGAAAGGAGTGGAGGGAGCCATGTTGTGGCAGTCCTGTGTTCCCCTTGGCATGTCTTTTGTAGCTGCACTGTGCTTGGAGCTCTGGGCTTTGTGGTTTTCTGAAGCCTAACCCTAGGCATAACCCTAACCCTATATTGTACAGCTGGAGTAATCCTTCAAGTCATCTTAAAAGTTTTATGTTTTCACAGGCCCTGCTCAGTCTGGAATCTTGTCGGATCGGGAGGTTGTAAATCTCTTTCTGCACTTTACTGTCAATCCTAAACCTAAAGTAGATTATATCGACCGGCCAAGGTGTTGCCTTAGAGGAAAAGAATGCAGCATTAACAGGTTCCAGCAGGTGGAGAGTCGCTGGGGCTACAGTGGGACAAGCGACCGGATCAGGTAGGACTTCAGAAACTGTTTGAGGGAGAGACAGAAATGTGTGGGGAGAAAGGGAACAAATCATTCAAATTTGACTTTGTTGTATAAGTTACAATAGTAAACGTGCTGGCTCCGTTCCACAAATTTGATATTTCCCTTTTTTTTTTTAATAACTTAGGCTCTTACACTCATAAAATACAAACAAGAATGAGGTTCGGGAGGATTGGTTGCGTTCTAGAATGATTGAGTGTTATCTGTATATTTCTTTTTGAAATACCAAATCTTGATCTGTTTTTATTTTGGAGATACTGAGAAGAATCTGATTTTGTTTAGTAATACTGAATATCTTGAGGAATTAGAAAAGCTTTTTATTTTTAAGAAAAATGCTTTGTCACCTATAAAACTGACAAAGCTTTTTTCTTTGTATTGAAATCTAAATAAAAAATGCTATTAAAAAAATGCAATGCCATTCTCAGTTTACTTCCCTATTCTTCAGTGGGAGTCTTTTTCCTACTTGAAATAAGGCAACACACTCACCACAGTTGTTTGAATTCCTTTCTTGTGTCTTACCAGGTTCACAGTTAACAGAAGAATTTCTATAGTGGGATTTGGATTATATGGATCTATTCATGGACCCACAGACTATCAAGTTAATATACAGGTACAGTATAAATAGGCCTGTACACTTGTAGGAACTTGCAAAAGGAAGCTGCACTTGTAGCACTTGCAAAAGGTTTGGTCTGTCTTTGATAGGCCACGAGTCTAAGCTGTGTTTTGTCACAAGTGGGCATAAGTGGGTGACCGGGCGAAGGAAGAACACTATGGAGCTCTGCTCCCTTTCTCCAGTATTCTTCTGTCCTTCAGTCATTTTCAGTGTAGGTGTTTCCCAACATCCAGCTTTTTTCCCCTTTTCTCAAGCCTTTCCTGATAGGAAATATATACTGATATTGTACTTGGGTATGTTATGGCCTTCAGTAGCCTGCATGCTTCTTATAAAGATTTGATTTTCGTAATTGTTCCTTCTGGTTTCTTTTGAACAAGCTTCCTCACTTTCCTCTCTTTGAAATTTAGCACAGCTGTGGGGGATTTGCTTTTGTTGTTCTTGTGGGAGTGTTGACTCTAAGTATATTATAGACACTGTTACATAGTGTTTCCATTATGAAATTTTGAATCTGATCCTGCTCATCACTCAGTACCAAATCAAGGGCTGCGTTTCTTCTTGCTGAGCAATTGGTTAGCAGGCTCATGAAGTGGCCAGTGATAGCATCTAAAAATGTCCCCCTGCTTTGTATCCTGATGTGACCCTTGCCTAGTCCCAGCATGTAATTGAAGACACCACTAAAATTGTATTTCCTGCTCCTGTAGCCTGTTGGATCCCTTAGCATGTTGTGGTCAGGATTGTCTTCTAGTAGTATTGATCCAGCACGATATTTTTTTTTTCCTTTTTGAGTGTGGAATTTAAGTCTATTTGAATTTTTTCTTGTAGAGATTAGTTTTGCTATGATTCTAAGCTTTCTAACAAGATATTAAGATTCCATGACTGGAACAGTTCTACCCTGTGCTGTGTATTTCATAACCTGGTACTATCATGTCACATTGATTTATTAGGCGCATGAGAAATTTTGTGAAATACAGTCTTTGACTTCAAGTGGAGGCAGAAATTCTATTGTCCCTATCTTTCTAGACTTCTAGCATGTGCTGGAATTGCTGTTTCATTTCATTAGTGGACATTCTGTTTAAATGTCAAATTGTCTTCTGCTTCCTGTTTGATGATATTATTATCTGACTGTTCTGTACTTAAGGATAGGGATTTTGTGTCCTAAGGAAAAAATGCTGTGCCTTTCCTCTTAATGATGTTCCAAACAGAATGTATCTGGAATGACATTTTGAAGGAATTTGGCTTTTCCAGATTCCTCACTTTAAAAGCACACTTGCAAATTCCTCTATTTGAAGTATCTCCAGTTTGGTTTTGTCAAACTATACATCTGTGCAAATGAGTAGCATAGTGCACTAGACAGGATCTTTAGAAAGAAAGAGTTGATTTCAGGAACCTAGCAGCTATACTGAAGGTACCTGGGGATTTTTACTTCACATAAACCCTTTTTTGAACCTCTCAGCTGAATTCTTGATAGCAGATGCAAGCATTTGGTGTGTTCCCTCAGGATGTTTGCTGGATTTATTTAATCTGAAAAGAATTTCGATTTTTTCAATGCCAACCAATGCATATTAAGTGGGAATGATTGGAAGATTCACTTGAAAAAGATCTCCCGATTCAAACGGAAAGGCTAAATAAACCTTTATGGTTCATATTAAGGCCATCCATCTTATATAGGTTCTCTTTATCCTGGAAGTATCCCTAATAACTGATGAATCTGAAACCATCTTGTCACAATTTTTTCAGACAGTTACTTAAGTCTTGTGACTCTAACTTTCTTTTTGGCTCTGCATTAGTATTAGCAGGGCTTCAGAGAGTGAAGCATTTAAAACTTGCCGTAAAATAGTGATAATGTGTACTGCACATACATCTGTTATGTGAAAAGGGCTTAATGCTTAATGCTTCAGCATTATAATTGTTAATATTTCTATTGGCTGTGCCTGGGGAAAAAGAGTACCCTTTGCCTAGAATAAAGCTTCATCTCATACCAGGGTAATACTAAAAATTATATGGCACGTTAATAAACTGTAAAAACAGATAGGATTCTTCTTAGTGCAGTAATCACAAGAAGTGCTCTGCTCCAAAGGTCTGATACCCAATTTCTGCAAGAGGTATTGGGCAGCATGGATCAGGACTGCAACCCAAAATGGGAAGGAATCTGCTATTACTACATTGGAACTAGTGATTCTTACCACTGAAATTGAAGGCAAAATAAAAATTGGGTCATCTGAGTAGAATTTTTATACTGAATTGAGATTAGAAATAAATTGTATAAAACATAACAGCACAAGTTCTTGTTTTCTTTTATGAAGGTGTCATTGACTGCTGACATTATCTGAAAAAACTTGTTTTCTAAACTAGCCAGAGGCAGCAGATGAGATTCCCTCATGCGGGCTGTGAAGGTGTACAGAGATCAGCAATCTAAGCACAGGAGTAGATGTTGTATATGAAGGTCAGAAGCTGAAGGTCTGAGAGCTATTCTCCATCTCCCAAGCACTGACTTTAACCTGGCTGGAGCAGTGCCCACAGCCCGTGCAGAACTCAGGAGCCATCGTTCCAGGCTGCTGCGTCAGCTCCAGTGGTATCAGGAAATCACAGCTCCTTTCCAGCTGAGATTGCACTGTCCTTGCAGTTAGGCTGGGTGGGGTAGGCAAGTGTTTGCTTGTAACCTCCTTCTGTTGCATACAATCAGAACCTTTCTCACGCTCGTAAACATAAAAGTACAATGTTCATGCTTTTGTCCAGATAATTGATTATGAGAAGAATCAGACGCTGGGACAGAACGACACTGGGTTTAGCTGTGATGGCACAGCCAGTACCTTCAGAGTTATGTTCAAAGAGCCCATAGAGATTCTGCCCACGGTTTGCTACACAGCTTGTGCAACGTTGAAAGTAAGAATGTCTAACAGTACGGAAGAAAGTGTTACTTTGATGCAAGAGTAATTCTTTTGTCTGTCTTCTGATGGGAAAGTGTCTTCTAGATCTTGAATATATTTTAAGTTTAGGGCTAAAGAAGGACATAGTTAAAACTCCACTGTAATTTGTAAGACTGTTATATCTCTTCTGTGCCACAGCATGGAATTCATAACTGGATCCTTTGTGCCTTCCCACTTTCTTGCTCGATGTAGGAGTTAGAATGAGTTCTAATGGAAGTTACTGATACTGTGTGGGAACAAAATGCTATCGAGAAAATGTAATCTGGCAGCTCTCTATCAAAATTTAAGTTTGATTTCTTTTATCAAGTATATTCTAAGGACTAGCTAAACTCAAGAAAACAGCTTTTTTCCATCTCCTTTTATATACTAGTGTTGAAATGATAGGCAAGGATTACTTGTCAGAAAGTGTCCCCTTAGTGTTGTGGACAACTTTATTTCTCAAAAAAATTTGAATATTCTTCCAAATATAATTCCCTATACAGAAATCAGAGTTCAGTGGGTTAAAAGAAATACTGCACATTAAAAGCAGCTGAGGTGGGGAACTAAGTAAAAACAGACAACCTGTGTGATAAGGAGAAATACTAGAAAGTAAAAATCAACTGGTTTAAGTCTGCTGTCAGAGAAATATATTTTTGTTACTTAGACAAAAGGTCCCTGCTTCTGTTGCCTGTGATTTTGTATATAATTTATATGGTGTGGGTACAGAAATTTTGTACTACTAAAACAGTCCAAGTCAGTTGTGTTTGACCATCAGCAGTTTCTGGGTCTTGCCCACTTCCATTCTGTTGCTAATCTCTTGTGATGTTTTTCAGGGTCCTGATTCCCACTATGGAACAAAAGGTTTGAAGAAAGTGATCCACGAATCTCCTACTGCTAGCAAAACATGCTTTGTCTTTTATAGTTCACCAGGTAACAACAATGGTACATCAATAGAAGATGGACAGATACCAGAAATAATATTTTATACTTAGTTTCACATGATGATCTGGAATGTGTTGGTGTCTCAGTGGACTTCAGCTCACTATTGGCAGCAGTTAAAAAACTCTGTTAAATCACTTTAATGTGTAAACACAACTTATTTGTTTGAGGGGTACCAGAAAAGCTACTTTTTTCCGCATTGTTATTGGTAGATTGTAATTTAGCTTTTCCTCTAAACGAAATGTTAAGTGGAATAAGTCTCTGTATATTGAAAAGTTTGTTTTAAGTAGTACCTTGTGGTTAATTGCTTTGTGTTTTCACCCCTTTGTTTCTCATGTAGTAAAATTCAATTTTTTGAACTGGAAAATCCTTACTTGTTATGAACAACTTGTGTATGTTTTCTCCAATCTGTCCTTAAAAGACAGTAAAGCTGCTGCTGTAGTCCCATCTTGCACTTCTTTCCAAAATGACCTTGGATTGATCCTATGGACATGGATTGCTACTGTATTTTTTTGAAGTACATCAGCAAAGCTGTATTCACATTGCCATCATCTTGACTTTTTCCAAGAGCCATGGAGAATTAATGGACTTGGCACTGCAGAGAACATCTGCAGCTGCACTGAAGAAATAAATATTAAGTCAAATTCAGCAACAAACAAATCTTTCCAGAATCTCTCTTAATTCAGAAGGGCTGTTTTGGAATATAGAACTGGTTATGCAAATAGCCACTGTATTGTGCCTATAAAAAATGTATAATGTGAAAATGAGAATATGAGACTTGTAATGATGTTATTTTATCATTGGATATTCTAGTACTAAAAAAATTAGTATAAATCTAAGGATTATTGGTGTGCAACGAGTTTTACAGATTGCATACAATAATTTGATGCAACTGCTGTCTGTATATAGTATTCAGTGTCTTGCAGTATCTACCATGTAGTAATAGAATGGCTTCGTGTACAAAGACCTGTACCTTCCCACACGTCATACTAAAGTAATAATTTGAGAATGCAGGAGACAAGATAAAATTTCCTTTCTTAAGGGGGAAAGGGAGGAGGTCATGCAGGTTTGGGGTGTACAAAGGCCGTGTGTAGAACGTGTCTGTCAAACGTCCAGCTCCGTGCGCACCCCGCCAGCGCTCCCCAGTCACTGGGCGCGGCGCTGTCCCGAGACAGGGACGGGGGCCGGGGCCGGGCCCGGCTGTGCCGGAGC
>VYXD01013788.1:1638284-1661221 GCA_013397195.1 Hylia prasina | reverse complement strand
GCGGGACCGGTGGTGGCGGCGGGCGGCGGCTCCGTGAGGGTGGCGGTGCGCGCCAAGCCCGGCGCCCGCTGCAGCGCCGTCACAGGTGGGTCTGTGGGGCGGCGCACCGGGCGCTGCATCGCTGCACCCTGAGGAACAGGAGCGGAGGGAGGGAACGCAGAAAATCGCACCCGAAAACGAAAGCGAGGAGTTCAGCTCTTAGGAGTAGTAGCTCGTTCGCGTCTCCCCTGTATAGCGCTGGGTGGCGCGGTGAGCACGGGGTAAATCCCGATCCTGCATCCTTCAGTTTGGCGTCTGTGGTTTCGTGCAGGCTGTTCGTGTCTCAAGGGTCTGTGCGGTTTTATTAGAGCCATAAAAGTTGGATCTAGTAAAACGTGTTCTCCCTCTGCAGCCCTGGGCTTGCACCTGCACGCATTGGGACTGCTGTCGCATGCCGCGTGTGTGCGAGACCCGCGGGCTGTGGCAGTGTCCAGGCCCCTTTGGTAACGGGGAATTTACTGACAGCAGCTCCGAGCAGCCTGATGTAACAAGCGGCCTTTGGGGTTGGGATAACCTGATTTGAGCCGTGTTACACGGTGCCAAGTAGGACAGTACCTGCACAGGAACGGGCAATTGAGGGAAGCTCAGAGCAGTTGTCCCCGTTGTGAGAAGGCTGGTAGCTCATGCCCTGCTACAGCATGAAGGCTTCACTGCTTCTATTGTCAGGAGTTTATATTTGATTGTACTGACTGACAGTCAAGGGAATTTATGCAATGTGACAATGCCATCACCTGCTAATCTATACATTTACTTGGTTTTAAATTAAAGGGCTTTAGAAAGCACAAACATTCATTTTTAAGAAATTATTATTAGATTTTTGAATATTTTGAGCATAAAATCCTCCAACTATTTGTTGCAGATGTGACGGCTGAGGCAGTAGGTGTAGCTATTGCTGCACCTCCATCGGAAGGGGAGGCAAATGCAGAGCTGTGTCGCTACCTCTCTAAGGTGCTCCAGGTGAAGAAGAGTGAGGTTATTTTAGAAAAGGTACTTCCTTTTTTCCTGTCAGTTTTGTAGTTGAAATTCAAGATTTTGACACTTACACATTGAGTATAGGGAGTTACTCCAAGTTCAGTCTGAAAGACTTCAGAAAGTTTGGTTGAGTTAGTGGAATGATTCACTGAGAACAAACTTACTGTAAGAAGAACTATGGCTGATCTTGAGATCTTTTAATCAGAAGAGTTATGATAATGTTCTGCAAATCTCTGTAGTTAATGTTTTCTGTGTTCTTCAAAAATTATCTTGTTTTCATGTCAAATGAATTTACAGAATTTGTGTTCTGCTAAGAAGGTACATTTTATTAATAACTTTTCACTTTTTAAAAAAAAATAACTTCTGTGTTTGAGTCAAAAGATTCTGACATTTAACTGTCACACATAAGCAAGAGTGTATGCAAGCACTTGGGTTGTAGCTGGGCCCCAAGAGTTTCTCTGTGCTAGAATTTACATGTCTTGACTTGGGTGGGTGGAATCTCTTTGTTTTATTCATTGCACTGAATAAATAATTTGGTTTTTTAATCCACTGTACTTGAAGTCAGTCTTTCCAGCCATTCCCATTTATAGTTTTTGAGCATATGAGCACAATGAAAAAATGGTGCTTTTTATTTTTATCTGTTGGTTTAATGGAGTAGTTGTAGAAGTCTTTTAAAGAGTAGTGGTAAAGGGTAAGATGACCAAGATGACTGGTCGTGAAAAGGTAGAGAGAAAATGATGTAAGTCTTGTTTTTCCCAAATCACAGGCAAACTGCTTAATTTGTTTATCAGCATTTTATAAATAGCACTGTTTTTTTTTACCTCAAAGGGTGATTCTCTGAAATACATTTTTTTTCTGTGTTTGTCTAAACCAGGGGGGTAAATCACGTGACAAAGTGGTGAAGATTTTGGTATCAGCGACACCAGATGAGATTTTAGAAAAACTAAAAAAAGAAGCTTCCAGTTGACCTAAAAGAAGAGCAGGAAATAGGAGAAAGCATCTTGGTATATGGACTGATATTCTTTCTTACTTGATGTAGTGCTGTTGGGTAATGTGGGTAATGATTATAGGAAGGCACTTCTTTCCCCCCAACTGCCTTGTTAATATAGGTGCTGTATAGTTGAAGTTTTTCTGTAGGTTTGATTGGAAAACTGGGACTCTGTATCTGCTTCTGTCACTACAGACTTCCTTCTGCTATGGAGAGTTTCCTGTGGGTAAGATTTGTCTTCTTTCCTGATCCCTAAACAAATGGTTTAGGAAATGTTTTTCTTAGTGAAGCAAACAGTGGTCAACAAAGTGAGAGGCTTGGAGTGACAGCCTTCCATGTGGGAAGTGGTGCAAAAGGGCAAATCCAGATGGCAGAGACGTAAAGGAGATTGTTGTCTCTGATATCTCACAGCAGGTACTGTGTGCAGCTTTTCACTGTGGGCACTTAGAGATATCTAAAAGAAATGTCTTTGAAGCCAGTGTGCTGTTGTTGATCACACAAACTGAGAGTAGAATCACCTGAACAACTGAAAGAAAACAAGAAGTTTTCGATATGAAAAACTTAACACAAGAACCCGCCATTGCATTCATGGCGTCACTTTGTAAAAGTCTGTAAATACTTTCCTTAAGAGTAGAGATATGGTCATATATATATCTTTGCCAATTGTATGTCACCTGTAATGACTGTTTTTAATAAAAGGGACAAAAAGTAGTATCAAACTCTGTTTTGTGTTTATATTTTTAACCAAGAAAGAAGTTGTTTCCTAGAAGTCTCTTCATAGAATGCTACTTTTAAACAGCCTTTTTTTACAATCTTTCTTTGGTCTGAAAATGAGTAGTAGTGCAACCCCTAGAGAACTGAGCAGAGTCATTTGTAGAACAGAAAAAGAAGTCTGAAGCAAAATGGGCAACTATATTCCAGTTTCAGGGCTGATGAGAAAAAGGTTGAACTTCTCTATTTATCATGCTTCAGAGGTCATTGTAAGATTTAACTGACATTTCCCAAAAATGTGTGTGATACCACACGTGTTTCTGGTAGGAGTTTGTTTTCTCCTCTGCATCACTGCTGATGTTTGAAATTGTACTGTATTTGTACTATGGCTGTCTTGTTAAAAATAAATTAATGGCTAAAGGAAAAAAGATGAACTGTTCTGAAGGTTTGCTTAAGGTTTGTCATAATTCTTCTGGAAAACAATGTTATGAATGCATAAGCATTTATGCAGATGCATTGCCAGATTGATGGAGTACCAGCTTCATCACTCATAATTTAGCTTTTTCATGGGCAAAAATCTTTTGCTTTAGGGAACTTTTTCCATGTCCCGTTTCCCTAAATATTGTACCAGTTGCTTTTGGAGTTAGAGAACTGGTGTTTGTCAAGATGACAGTTCCTTCAAGTTGACTCATTTTAAAGGCGTTATGAAAAATGTTACTTTCTGGAGAAATAAGTCTAAATTTGAATTTGAATTCTGTTTGTTTAATGGTTTGTACCTGAGCCCCTTATTTTCTCAGGCATTTGGGCAGCCATACATTGCCTCAGTCCCCTTTCCTTACTTACCTTTTCAGCCTGCACAGGCTGATTTTGTTTTACTGTTCCATCAGTTTTGGTTTGCCCCTCCCTGCTGTTAGATCTGCTCTTGCCCAGCAGAGGGATGCCGTGTCTTGCAGAAAAATTAAGGCAAGGCAAACCAAGACAAAATGTTAGTGGTTTGTTGTTGGGGGTTTTTCCTCATATTTCCTAAACTCCTTATCATAAGTAGTAAACAGCAATAAAAAGACGGAGAAATTCTGTATTTGTAAATTACATTTGGAATTGGGTGCTGCAACAGCCATTGTAAAAATTTTTTTTAAAGCTTATATGCTCTGTTGAAATAATGTATTTCATTACACTTTCCCATGACTTCAGACACAGACTGAGGGAGGAGCTGTGTGGTCAGATAAGGTCTCTGAAGTACATTGATCTTCAGTGATGATTACCTAAAATAGGCAATTTTGTTTTTCAGTGCCCTCTCTGTCTTTCTTGTCAGCATGTTCTGCCTAGGCTTTGCTGGCTCCTGCCTTGGCTTCTTCACCTTTCCTAAACACTTTCAGCTGCCACTCTGCCTCTGTCCTTCCAGATCAATGAAAGTAACTTGAATTCTTGATAGTGTGGCAAATAAAGCCTTTACATGTAGAGACCAGTTTAAAAACAATGTGGTTTCAGTTGCTGCATAACTTTTACCGGTTGGTACCTGCTTTATCCATGTGCATTAAGCCACATGATTACTCAGCTATTGAAATTAAACATTGTCCTCTTTCCCTAATGCATGGTCTGACCAATTTCAGTAAAATCCATCTAATGGTGATTTAATATCTGACTACTTGAAGACCTGCACAGTCAGTGCAATTTTTAGGTGTAATTAAGTTATTTAAACATTAGCAAAATAGAAGTTACCTGAATAATTTCTGTGCCAGTCTTATGGCATAGAAGGGTCTTAATCTTTCATCCACTCAGTTATATTTATTTTCTAAAATCCAGCTTTGAAAGTCAGTTTCATTGTAGTAGTGCAATATGCTAATTAAGGATATTTAATTATACTTTCTGAAACTGCCTCTTTGCTCTTTTTCTTTCAATCCACTTCATTTATCATCTGCAGTGCATTTCTATCTCCCCTTTTAGTCCCAAGTGTTTCTAAATCCTCATTTCTTCAGGTATCATCAGTCTAAATAATCCTGGATAATTGACAACTTTGTCAATAACTGGCAGCAGCAATTTAGCAGAAAGAATAGTTTAATATCTTCCTGCTTCCAGCTTCCAGGAAGATAAATACACCTGATCTTCCTGCTCAGTACTTCACATCACATTCTTGTTTCCCCTCTCATAATGTTTATTTGCATGTGTAAAACTGGAACCAGCTGAGTTTTTAAAATTTTTTCTGTATTACTTCTACCTGCTGTATTCCCTTAATGTTTTAGTCTTTGTCTTGGGAGAATGATTCATTGCCATATTGATGGGTTTAAAAATGGACTCCCCTGTCTCCTTTGGGGAACATAGTGCTTTGTCTATCCTCCTGGAAAACCTGTCCTGGTTGTTACTCCCTAGGAAGGGGCTGCACTTGAGGCAAAGTGCTCCTAATACAGCTGGTGCACAATAAAAAAGCTGCTGATGAAATGAAATGCTTGCCTGAAAGGAGGAGTCCGGTGCTTCTCTGAGATATTGGGAATTCGTTTCTTCCTGGTCCCTTATATATTGGCTTCTCAAGTAATTGTTACTGAGCTGTGATAAATTTTCTTTCATCTATAAATGCTGCATTTATTTGTTCTTTCAAGAGCTGGGGAAGTTGGAGTGATGAAGTATCCACTGTGCTGAGGGTAAGATTTTGGAATATTGTTTAAATAACATTCTGAGTTTCCAAACCTGAAGTATGGTGGGTGAAGAGGAAAATATATTGAGTATCAGTTCAGCAGTTATCACTATAGAAACAGGCTGTAAAGAGAGCAGTTGGCTATGGACCCAAGGAAAAAAGAACAAAAGAGAGTCAAAGCCTCATTTCATACCGGTCAGATAAAGCAGTTGTCTGCCTTAAGAGATAACTGGGCTTACAAATTAAAATTCTGGGGTGATTGTCATTAAGTTGTTTTTTTCCTAATACCTTGTAGGTGTGCAGTGCATGTGGGAAGGGCTGCAAGAATACTGACCCTTTGGCCAGCTTTTGTTGCTGTAATGCTTTGCAAACCAGGATGCACTGAGGCATAATTTATAAAAAATTGCAAAGCTCTCAGCATGTGTTAGGACATACTTTGTGCCCAGCCATCTGACAGGGGGATTGCCAAGTTGAATTTTACAGAACAAGCTATTTGTGTGGAACCTTTTTTTTTTTCACCAGTGCTACTTTCCATAGCTTGTCTTAAAAATTAAGAAGTTTTTTGCTTCCTTTCTGGTGTTCAGAAGGTCTGTGGGGTTATATTTGATGGAGGTATCAGCACACATGGTCAGCCCCAGCAGCCACATTCCTACCACATCTCTTGCAGCCTCCCACCTTCGGTTCTGCTGCTGCTGTTGCAGGTGTGTGCCCTCCAGCAGGACCAGGCTCCTGGGGTTGTTTCTCTGTTTGTAACATCAGCATTGCTGCTGATGCTTATCTCCTTAGATGCCACCTCATCTCTTCTTCAGTTTGTTGGGCCTGACAGCCCTTAGAGGCTGTCATTGAGGGAGGAGGGAAAAGACCTTGTGATACAATCTTTGCAATCAGAGAGCAAACCTGTCCCTTCCAGTGAGGCCCTATGGCAGCTCTTTGTAGCCTGCTGGCATTTGCCCTTTAATGAAACGTCTCCTTTTGTCTCCAGCAAATCTGACAGCAATCAGCCAGCATGTATGTGAGGTCATGTTCCTGCTATGAGGAAAAATTGCTGGTAGCTACTCAGATACACTTCTGAGCAGGCAATTTTCTTCAGTTTCTTAACTGCCTCTTTACAATGGAAATGCAAACTGTTACTAATAAACCTGATAGGTTTCTGGGTTTTGAGGAGATTTTTCCTTTCTGTGCGAAAAACCTGATTAAGCTGATCACTGACTGAATATAAATGCTAATACATAGAGGGAAGCAGCCAGGCAAATTGCACTTGGCTAATTTTCCTTAATGAGAATGTCTGATTCTGTTCAGTCGCTTCCTCACTGTGTTCAGGTTCAGCTGCTAAAGCAGACCCAGGAGCTTTTTGTTAAATATTTTTAAAGATGATCAGCTTATCATGATGCTCTCAAAGTCTATGACTTCTGTTTGCTGTGATTGCTGTGACATATCAGCTAGAATAAACTTTTTCCTTTATTTGATACCATGCTGGACAATATTTCTGGCAGAAGATAAATGCAAAAATAGAACATCTGAAAACATTAATTTAACAGTAGCTGCTGTTAGATCGTGAGATTGTGAGGCAAGGCCTGACTTTCAGTAGTCAAGTACCAGTGTGTGTAAAAACAGAGGTGGTGTAAGATGTAATTAAACACTACTTTCAGTAGTCTGAAAAGTATGTAAATCCTAAATACACAAAAACAAGTAAAGTGACCCTGTCAGATGAGGTGCTAATATAAATTTTATGCACTTAAAGATAAAAAGAATGTGTAATACCAGAGCTTGCCATAAGCCATTCTGCCAGCTTTATGGGGCCACCTTTGCAAATCTGAATTTGAAAGTTGGTTTTTTTTTCACTGATCTTGCTGTAAGATAGGCCTCCACAGGAAAGCTATAGAAAACCTTTGGTTTCTCAACTGCATATAATTCCTGTTCACTTCAGTGAACCGACTTGCTCTTTTTACCTGGGGAGGAATTTAGTGAAGTGCTCCAGGTTTTACACACTTGGGCTTCCAAACTTAAATAAGCAAATCCCCTTAGCTTATTTTCTGGACTTAGTGATTTTCAGGCTGGGTCTTGGGCTTTGCCCTGTGATTATCCAATATTACCTTGATCAGACCATCTGAAGAAACAGACCTTATTTGTGTTACTCCTGGGTTTATGTAATAGGTTAACTCCTCAAATCAAAAAATAAAGAAAATAAAACATGATGCATGGAATAATTTTGTTGAAGGGTAATTTATTGGGTTCAGAGCAATTTTACTTGGCTTATGTGCCTTGCAGGTTTGTCCTTCATGTCCTCCTAAACTCTGCTGGGAAGGAAGATACACAGAATAGAGAGTGTGATAGACTCTTGATGTTTTATAGCACCTCCTCTGCTGTTTAGCACTCACGTCAGAATGGAGAAAAAACCTGTCAGTTTTTCAAAGACTGTAAATCTAATTATTTGCAATATAAGTTTCACAGTTATTTCTTACTGGCAATCTGTGAATCTAGGTGGTAAAAAGATATTATCTATGGCCCTCCTAGTGTGGCTCCTGAGTCCTGCCAATCTGAAATTTTCTTACAGGAAAGATTCATCTTCTGAAATGATACGTTCATGTGAGGGCCATTAATGTGAAATATAAAAATAGCATCTATTGATGTGTTTGTTGTTGAAAGTTGTGTGGGTTAAAATACGAATTCAGATGAAAAAGTTGATCAACTGCTCATAAGTACTCAATCTATTCTGCCTTCTCATCTTAGATAAATTGATTCTACAAAGACAGCTACATCTTGCCAATATTTTTTTGTGTTGCTGGCTGAACTATTACCCCTTGCAGCAAGACAGGGCCAACACTGTGTAATTGCTGTGAGAGGCTGGCACCATCGCCTTGACACCAGGGTTGGCCAACTGCAGCTCCCAGGTCTTGTCTTATCTGCAGAGCTTTGTCCAAAGTGTTGTGAGATGTCCCACAGGTTCTCCTGGTGCTGAATTGGCAGCCCTGGGAGCCCAGCCTCCAGCCTTTTGCACCAGGAGGAGCTGCTGCCAGAAGTGCTCACTCAGGTTAGTGGATATGGTGAGCTGACTCTGCAGGGGGAGAAAACTCTGGACTCTATGAAAAAATGTTTCAAAATATGAGACTGCTCTTCTGTGTTAGAAAAGAAAGTATTAAGATGCTAATTAAAGATAAATTTTAACTTGGAAAAATTCATGCCTGTCATTTGCACCTTTCATCTCTGAACTTCAGACCTAGCCCTTCTGCTGCATGGATTGTCACCGCTGGGAAAAGTGCAAATACCAAAAGAGGATGACACTTCACGGTTTAAGTGAAGAATGGTTAAATCAGGTTTTCTGATTAACTGACTCCCTTGATAGTGTAGTGTGTGAGAGAGTGAATCAAACACTTATTTTCCTTTGCTGTGCTGTCTGTGAACAGCGTCAAGCAGAAGAGACACCCGTCTGTCTTACAGTCTTTCTCCACAAAGGAGCCTTTGGTCTACTGCTACATGCTTGTTCAGTTTTAGAGGATAAATGCAGCCCACAGTTTTAGAGGATAAATAAATCTGTGACTTCTTAGTTGCAGCAAAAAAGTGTGACTGGAGGCAGGTTTGGCAGCAGAGAATAAGTTATCAGGGCTGTCGCAAATAATGTATTGGCAGCTGAGGAGATAACTATATTTAAGGGTTTTAGAGAGGAACTTGTCCTAAACAATAAGGTTTGAGCCAATTGTAGAGTAGGCCTGGTGATTATACTATGTGTCTTACTGGTCCATTTTCATGAAGGAAAGAACCTTTTCAAAAGAAAAATGTCAGACTTCTAAAGTGAGAAAATAAGAGCATATAAACAAGGTATAGAGACCTCAGTGTTTTTCCCCCTTTCTCCAGCCTTTTCTGTTTATAATAACCTACAAATTCTCATTCTAGATTAGGTGGGGGTTCTTGGAGACGAACATTCCTCTGTTCATTTGGTAAAGCTCAAAATCTCTTGTTGCCCCTGTAGTACAAATAATAATACGAGCATAATCAAGGTTGTATTTGTTTTGTGATTATTCTGAACACTGGAGAATAACAGTAATTATAATACCATTAAATAGTAATGGAAAAAGATTTAAGAGTGGATCATGAGACTCCTGGAAGGAGATGAAAATCTTACTCAGTTTTCTTCAGCACTGCATTGCATTCCTCTCTTTTATGGCAAAAAGAGGAACCTAAAATGATTTCTGGAATGGCAGAGGTTAAGAGTGTTATGTAAGAGACAGGATTGTGTGGGAAAAACTTAACAGAAATTAAATCAGTTCCAATAATTAGTTTCCTGTAAATTGAGCAGTGTTCAGACAAAGGAATGTACATGTGAAGAAAACAATTCTTCCATATACTTGTGTAGCTCTCACCATGCAATCTGATTGCTTTATGAATCTATGCAGCTGGTGTTTTCTTGGAGTGTGTGGATGTGAAAGCAGTATGTGATATGGCTCTATGACCCAGACTTTTGCTCCATGAAACAATACTCATTCCCTACACCATGGCTTGTACAAAGCAGTGTAAGGTGATATTTGTCTCCAGTCTTCTTTCATAAGGTGTTCACAGCATACAGCTCCTGTCACGTGCTTGAAACTCTGTGTAATCCAAGGGATAAGGACATTGTCCATCTGGAAGCTAGGTAATAGAATTTTGTGATAACTCTTGGTGGCAGGATCCCTCAGGGCCAGAGGTGTCTGTGTAGTTTCTGTGCTTTGCATGCAGGATAGACCAGCTCCAAGGAGCCTGGCAGCAGCTTTGAGGCCATTGCCTTGCCCCTGCTTTGGGGTGGGTGTGTTTCAGGGAAAAATAGATCTCTTTTGTGCAGTTTAGTCTGTCTGTTTAGTCGTGTGTGAGCCACAATGTGTACATTGGGCCTGATTATACAGTGTCTCTGTGGCTGTTGCAGTGTTGACAGTGTTCATTTGTGAGGGAGAGATGATATACATGACCCTGGTTAATGATCCTCTAACACACTGTGCTTCCAGTCCAAACTGGAAGACAGCATCCAAGGAGGAGGACAGGCTATGCATGATAAATACCTTTCCCACTGCGCAGTCAGAGTAGGCTCGTCACAAATGTGAAAAATGGAACCTCATTTTCCTTGAGCTTTTCAATTTCTTGTTAATACTTTTCACAGAGGAAATAATGTTTTTTTGTCAAAATCATTATTATTTAAAGCCATATAAATTTGAAAGCTCTTTGAAGGTTACAAATGTGAATTAAAATACCCATTTTAGTTGTTTCTTCAGTGTACAATATTTGGTTTATTCCTTTATTTCCTTCTGTGTATAGTGAAGTTTCCTGACAGTCAATGAAGAAGATTTATAAACTGATATTAGTGTGATCGCATTCTGGCCTGTATCAGTATTCAGGATGTATTCCTTATCCTAATCTGAAGTGATGTGTTAATTTGACTTGGAAATGGAGTAAGACGCGGACGCAGATTTACACTGATCTGTAGTTATGATTTTATTTAACGAATTAAATGAAATCATCACTACAGATCAGTGATTCTGCTATAGTGCTTTGCTAGTTAAAGCAGAAGGCCCTGCTGTTACTGCACAGGAATCTGCAGTTTGTCAGCTGCTGTTCCCAAACTGTGCCCAGCCCAGCTCTGCCTGCAGGCTGGCAGTGTCACAGCGGCCCCAGCGTGGCACTGCCCCACCCGGTTCTGGTGCAGCTGTTACACACACACAGAGATCCTTCATGTGTTATAACATTTGTTTAGGCTCTCAGCATGCTGCAGTGGACTGACTGCTCCTATATATTTATATCTGATATGTTCATAGAAAGAAATGTGGTTTATTTAGCAGCTTAATCCATAGGAATTCAAATCAGTTCTGCTCTTTGAACCCTTTTCTTGTTTTCAAGTCTGTAGTGTTCTCTACTCTGTATTAACCCAGGTAACTCCCAGTGAGGTGTCAGTGATTTTTATTACCTACAGTAATTTTCTTTGTTTAATAACCTCCTCTCAGGTTTTGAAACAGAGGCACTCTTGTGTTATTTACTGAGATTGTCGTATTAAACTCCACTTGTCTCTTACAAGCAATGGTAGAGTGTTCCAGCAGAGATGTTGGTAGGTGCTGTAAGGATCCTGAACTCAGCTGGGATCTCTGAATAAGCTGCTTTTATCCCAAGTGGTGCAGATAAAAATACTACAAAGTCACTGCCACACACTGTTCCACAACGAAGCTGTCCCAAAATAACCAATCCATAGCTGATGATAAACAGTGTAGTGGGTGAAGAGCTCTCAGGCTATTGTTGAGAGAAGGAATTGGCAATGAGCTACAGGGGTTCAAGGAACAGCTTTCAGAGGGAATCCTGAAAGTTTCCAAACTAGCAGCAGAAAATTGAAGAACCTGAGAAGATTTTCTGAGCCCTGTCTTGGTTGGCATGGTTAGGGACAGGTTTCCACCGTTTCAAAAGTAGTACGGGAGGTGTGATCGGAAGGGACAGAAGCCATCCATCAGCCCGTGTTCCTGGCACTGCTGTGTGCATTATGTGCAGCAGAAGTGGAGTTCAGCCAGAGCAGCTGAGTGTGTGCACGGCTTTGAATCCAAAGTCACGACAGGACCTGCTGGGATGTCTAGGGATCCTCCCCCAGACCATTAATGAGAAATAGATGCCATATGGAGGAATTCTTTTGCCAGCGGTCTGTGATGCCATCTTTGTCTTCCAGTTCTCATCAATTAAAGATGACTTTTAAATAGATTTGTATTTTGCCTTCAGTTACATGGTTTCATCTTCTCAGCTACTAAGGACACTGATCTTTCAGTAGACTCTTCTAGAATTAAACTTTATTTCTGATAGGAGACTTTTGTTGCAATGGCTGATCTATCATTCTTTTCATTCGCCAGTACATCCCCTCTTCCCTCATCCATTCTCCTCATCTATTCCTCCCCTCACTACTGTATTTTCAACAACTTTACCTTTTATGCTTTTGGAAACTCAGATGTTTAACTATGTAATTTTAGTTGTTTGCATTAACATTTTTGCATCCACTTGGATTTTTTTAAAAAAAAACAAGCACTGTAATACTTCTAAGGCTGGAATTTTGCTCACCCTTGCTGTGACTGTATGGTGTGTGTGAGAATGTTTATAAAATCAATTAAATACACATGAATAGCACATTCAATACAGTAACTGTCACAAGTTTTATTGATGTGAAATCTAGTTTGAGTAGATTGTCCCCTTGTTTTTAATTCACCTCTATGTAATTTAGTGTTAACTGTCAAGTTGGACTGCCCACACCTCTTAGCCATGATGAGGCTGTCTTTGTACTATTTAAATTTTTAAGGCCTTTTCTACTATTACCCACAGGATTAGAATCACTTAGTGTTTACTGCAGGTCTGGCTTTGAGAGCTTCCTAGGCTGCAGAATCCCATATATATGTATGCTATATAACTATGAAGTGACATAAAGACACTGTTTAAAACAAGTCGCTGCCTTTCATTTTAGTTAAAGAACTATTTTAAAATCAACAAATAAATTAATTTGGTCACCAGAATGCTTCTAATGCATTGTGTTGCAACATACATATGCTTTATATGGGTATACATATGCTTTTTATAGGTATACATACCTATGCTTTATATGGAGCAGCTGCTGCCTGGTAGCTTTTGTAGCCAAAATGCAGAGCACAGAAGAGGAAAACAGGGCAGAGAACCACAGTTTTGCAGATGGAAGCTGAGACACAAAAGCATTAAATGTGATTTGTAGCTGAGCATGTAACACGCATGTCTGCTTCTATTTTTGAAAACATCCTTTTCACTTTCTTCTTAGCTCTGGAAGAATGACTAGAACTGTGGCAAAATTGTCTTTTGTGGATATGAATTTTAGAATTTTTTAGAATTTTAAAGTACCTTTAGAATTTTTAGAATTTTAGAGTAGCTTTTTAGAATTTTAAAGTAGTTGTAAGAGTTCTTGTCTTCAGAAGTGCTCAGAATATGAGAAACTAGTAAAACAGCTATGTCTGAAGTAAGCAGCCTGGTGCCAGGACGTCACAGGGATAGGAAGGCAAGAGTTAAAACAGTATCAGATTTAAAATCACTTTTAGGTCAGTGGTAAGAATATGTCTAAGGCAGATGTGGAGAGAAGTAAGATTAGGCTTTGCTTTTATTATCTAGCACTAAATCCATTTTGTCTCTAAAAACTAAAATCCTACTGGGTGGGGTCTAAAGAGCTTCTTCAATTGGATTTACCCAGAGTGCAGGATGTGTAATAAACAGTGATTTGTTTATTGTCCCTCGGATCTGTCCACCTTACTTAAGGCCTTAAGCTGTGCCAGTGTAATGAGCCAGCTGCTTAACTGCTTCCAGATTCTGCATTCTGCCAGCTTGTTCCGTGACAGGGAGATCCCTGGAGTCTGTGGGGGAAGAATTTGTTTTGTTGTTGGGTTTTTTCACCCTCCAGGCTGTGATGTGACCATAAAGTCACTTGATGACCAGCAGGCAAATCTCAACGCTTACTCTCCTTTGCAGGATACATGGGGAAACAGCCATGCAAGAATCCTTTAGCTCAGCCATGCTCCTTCCCTTCACTGCCAGCCCTGTAACAACACCACTCCCATTTTCTCTTAGAACATAAAAGTAAATTACTCCTTCTGATGGAAGTATCCTCTGAGCCACAAGCCTGGAGAAATAGGATTTGCCCATGTTGGCAATTTAAGGTAAATCTCCTTTCCATTCTTACAGGAGTTCATCTGGGGCTTAGAGGAGCATATGTGTACCCCAGGCTTGATGCTCCCTCAGCTCACTTCAGAGCTTGTGTTTCAAGTGTGTGGCTTGTAAATGAGTAATATGAGCTTGATCTGAGGAGAATGTGTGTCCCCATAGAGCTCTTGCACTAAACTGATCAAAACTCCAGAGGTTTTGTATGCTGTATTTAACTGCTCATACCATTAAAACCACCGAAGCAGTATTCTTAAATGTACTTTGGTTTAGGTCTCAGTGGCTTTCATAAATCAAGATGACATGACGACTGAAAACCAGGCCTTTGCTGTGGAAAAAATAATTTTCTTTTTACGTAAAAAGAATATGTAATCATTTGGGGCTGGTTGGTGTTGGCAATTATTACTGTAATTTTGTTTTTCTTGAGCACGTTTTCAATAGAAAAATGTATAATTTTAAGGATTTCTTCAGAAGCAAGCTTCAGGCATGACTCTGGACAAAAGGCATCCACTTTCTGATCATGCTAAACCTGGCCAAAAGCTGTGTAAAATGTCTTACTGTATAGCTGGGCTTTTAACTTTTACCCTAGCAGTACTGGTTTTATAATCTGAAGTATTTAATTTATGTGGATATATAAATACCATATTGCCTTTTGTCATACAAAACAAAAGCAAGAAAAAGCTTGGTGTCTTAATCATTCTTTTAACATGTAACATATTTCCATTTAAAGATTCTGCTTGAATCCTTGAAGATTGTTTATTTCATGGATGAGATTGAGCATTAATTATTTTTGTAGTTCCATAACAAATAACTAAGTTATTTTCATGACTTTAACTCATTTCTTGAATAGATAAGGGGTGGTTTTTTTTCAAACAATGGGCAGAAGCAGTTTTGATCCTTGTTATTGTGACACCTTTTATTAATGAAGCAAAGTTTGAATTATACAATATACAAGAAAACCTCCCAAAATAAAAAGGGAGCCCATACTTGGAGGGGGGGAAGCGAGCTGCTGAAGTATGATTTGATTAAAAAAAGGCATCTCTGTGTTAGGATAAAGAGAACATCCATTTCTTTTCATGCTAGTCACAGGTAACACAGAAGTTATTCATTGAGGATGGTGATATGATTTCTCCTGTTGTGTGTTTATTAGACTTGGAGTAAAATGTAGGTATTAGCAACTTCCACCATCTCTTGTAATAAATGTGCATTTTAACAGGGCAGGGTACTTAGTCAGGGGTGAACTGTACAGAAATAACACTTTGGCATGGCTGTTTCACACAAGCAAATGAGGACTGACAACCACTAAGTGCAGTCCAGGCTTTCTGAAGAAAAATATAGGCCATAGTAAACAAAAAAATACATTCCAGCCTGCAGGGCCTAATCGAAAAATAAGCTTGTTGAGAGGCAAGATCACTGTGCACCACCACAGCACAGGTGCCAGTGACTTTCTTGGCAGTGCTGGAGTCACTGGACTCAGTTTTGATCTCTAGATTTACCTCTGTGTGTCTCAAATCAGGCTGCATTTTTCCTAGGTGCTTTCAGGAAAACCTTATCTGCCCTATAATCTTGCTTAGCTTCTGGGCATTAGAGCATCAGTGCTGTGCATAATTCAAGCAGGGTTATGTAGCTCTCTCCTAACATTCAGGGACAAGGGGACAGATTACAGCAATTTTTCCTGATTGGCAAATGAAAGGCAAAGGAGATGCAGTTTTTGCCAAATTGCTCCCAAGGTGTTCAGCACCTGCAGTGGGGAGCAGTCCTGTTTTCCCTTCCTTCTTCCTTGATGTTCATACTCCTCTTCTTTGAGCTTTAGAGAAGGTGTGACAGCACAGTTGAACCACCCAGAAAAATTCCCCAGTGTTGTGTAATTCAGAGATTTTTGTTTTACCTAAGGAATAGGGGTGGTGGCAGATAAAACCTCTTGGGCACAAAAAGCTTTTCCAACATCTCAGAATGAAGCAAATGTAGACATATCCCTTGGTTAAGCAGAGTATTTATTAGGAAATTAATAGTATGAGTTTAAATATATTCACATGTATAACTGCTACAATATATTAAAATATATTTAAACAGTAGATGAAATATCTTCCTTGTTCCAGAAGTTAAATGTTGATTATATCACAAATGACATTTGTCTGCCTGGTCTGAAATCTCTATTAGAGAGCTTCTTGAAAGTAGTTCAAATTCTAACTAACCTTTCAAAGCACATCTGCACATTTCTGTTCCCAGCTGCACAGACAGAATAAAATAGAGGTTGAATAGCACTGAAAACTTGTAAACTTGTAAAACTGGATCTCACAAATCAGAGTAAGGTTGGTTTTTTTTTTTACTGTGTACCTTCTTTTGCATTCAAGTTTCTAGGGGCTTAGCTGTGATTTGAAAGCCTTTAGCATTTTTTAAAATGCTAGTTATGAAATTGTATAAAAGCTATTGATTTTTCTTAGTTATTTACCTGTAATTTAGTATGATTATTCTTCAGTATCAATTAACAACCCATGCAAAATTGCTATGAGTGTTCAGGAATGGATTTAGAGCTGCTGCAAAGCCCTATTCACAACTTTGCATTCACACTCTCGGTAACAAGGGAGTCATTTTTTAATATATAACACTTACCTTTGTTTTATTCATGATAATAATGATGTCTTAGCAAATGTCAGATGGAAATCTCCTAAAGTCAGAATCCAGACACTGAATTTTAATGTTTCCCCTTTATTCTCCAGCATAGTTAAAGCAAATGATTTCTGTAGTGTTTGAAGTTGCAAATATTAAAGTTACCCAGCTTTAGTTTTTTCACCTGTAACACACTGCAATGCACAAACTGTAATTGCAGGAAATACTCAACCGGTCTTATTTAGCTTGACAGGGACAGTAAATTGGACTTTAACATAAATACAATTAATCTAAGTCAAAAATTAGGTAATATATTTTGTATTTTATTTTTCTGTCTGGTGCATGTATTTAGCAATGTATTCCTCTCCCCTGCCTCCCCAAATTAGACTCTTGCCATAATTGTTCCAGGGAAAAGTTTTATAAATAATACAAACCCTGAAAGTTTAATTGAGAGCTCTGCTGGTACGGCATATGGGAATCATGAATATAAAAACACAAACTTGGAAGCTGCATTGGCCTGTCTCTCTCCTGGTCTCAATCAAGAAACTCAGAATAAGAGAGCCAAGACCGTGAAATATGTGATTCTAATTCATAACTTCCACCTAGACCATCCTGATCTATCTGCTTCTACAGTTCACCCACGATGCTGAAGATTGGATTTGCCATTTTCTGGAATACTACACCACCTGGCATGTTTTTGGCACGCTTTGCTGCACAGCCAGCAAAGTGGGATTCATGATGCTGTCATGAAGACAGGGAGAGAGCTGGAAGAGAATTTGGGGAGACCTTAGAGCACCTTCCTTAGAAGAGGTGCTCTTTTCCTAAGAGACCTTAGAGTACTGGAGAGGGATTTGAACAAAGACATGTAGTGACAGGACAAGGGGGAACGGCTTCAAACTGAGAGGGCAGCTTTAGATGATATGGGGAAGAAATTCTTTCCTGCAAGGGTGGTGAGACACTGGCATGCATTGCCCAGAGAAACTGTGGATGCCCCATCCCTGGAAGTGTTCAAGGCCAGGTTGGTTGGGACTTTGAGCAACCTGTCTAGTGGAAGATATGGCAGGGGTTGGAACTAAATGATCTTTGAGGTCCCTTCCCACCCAAACCCTTCTAGGACTCTATTCACTAGCTGAAAGATAATCAAAATAATGAAATAGTTCTTGAGCTTGAGGAAAGGCAACAGATGAAACAGATCTGTTCTTTCTGCAGGGCTTCATTTCAACCTGAGATGCTACTCCAGATGGTGTGGAAGAACATCCTGGCACAGCCTGACTTCCGTGGCATAGCTGGCAGTGTCAGGCTTTTTGCAGGAAGAGATGCACTCCCTTCTTGGAGGGGGAGCCTGGGGTATTTGGCGCTTTGCCCATGAATTAAATGGGAATTCCACCAGTGGTACCGACTTGCAGGTTCTTCACAGAGCACACAGAAGAATTTCACATGATCTTGTATCTCCCTTTGTAAAGGCTCCACTGTGTTAATGAGGAGTGCCTTTCATCCAGTAGAACTCCTTAGAGGAAAAACAAACCTCTTGTGAAAAGATTTCTGAGTTCGAGGCAAATACTTCAGGGAGTAGGATATTAAAACCTGTATCAGAGCTAACAGTGTTATATGAAAAGCAGAAAACAAATATTTAGCAGGAAGGTGAAGACACTTGTGTATCACAGGCTGTGTAAAAGCAACATACAGTGACTGATTCTGTGCAAACACACCCTTTAGCTCTCAAAAGCATCTGATGAGCTGGGGGGGGCTCTGCTTTTGACTTCTGTACTTTGTCTTTAAATCAAGATGCACTAATTTGTGCTCCTCATCACATAATGCCATGACTTTTACAGCAGTCAGCGGGGATGGGGCCCTGTTTCTGCACAACAGCTGAAGAAAATGTCAAGTACAAAGCCACGTGCAGCTCCCCTGATACAAATTAGCTGATCACGTAAATGGGGAAACAGGGAACTCTGACCCTATTAGAGCAGAATGTGGATAGTGGATTAATACTCCAGACTTCTAATTAATCACAATGTGTCTCATCCTTCTGATTGCAGCTGAGTAGGCCATTCTTCCAACTTAAGCCCACAGCTTTCCAGTATTAGCACTTATCTGTCAGTGCAGCTCCTTGTTCAGCTGTTGGCTCAGCAGACAATGTTGCAATCTTGAAAAAGTCTCAAAAGTAGGTTTCAGAAACACTCAGAAACATCCTTACAGGTGAACTATACTTTTATTGTGTGAATGCTCAAAAAACCCCATAAATCTTAAATTCTAAGAACTGAGTAACACTCTGCACTGTTTATGCTATTTTCCCATACAGAAAAAAAGTACAGACCAGTACTGATCATAGTTCTTTTTTCCTATAACACGCACAAAGTACTTCATACAAACTACAATAGCATCCAAGTTTTACAGCTTCACTGAAATGGGAATTCCAAAATTTATTACACACACACCGAGTTTATTTGAAGATGACACAGATTATAAGTTTGATATTACTTCTCAGGTAAAACTTATATATCACTGAACTCCTACAAGAAGATACATATTTAGCTACTTTTGTTTTTTTAATCCAACTTTTAGAGTGTGTTTTAAGAGGAATATTGCAAATACACTGAAGCCATTGACTCAACAGACACTATGCCAGCCCCATAAAATATTTCAGTAATAGGATCTCTCTTCTCAGTTTTAAGGCATCTGAAATTCAAACCAAACTGAGCTTCTCACTGTCAAAAGCCAAACTAAGACATTCTCTCCCCACTGAAAGACACAGTATATTATTTTCAAAAAGAGCTATCTTAAGGCAATGTGCCACTGCTACAGGCTGTATACAAACCACAGCTATCCTATCCTCCCCTCACCTGTTTTGCTTTCTAAAATGTAACACAGAGAAATCTCAGTGATGGAAGAAAAATGTGCACAATACATATTCAGACAAAAGAAAGAGATAAAAAATTAATCTAAAATCTACAGACTCTAAACAAACTCCATATAATACGCTTTTATTATTCATAAAAGGAGTTCCCTTTTTTACTTCACACTACAGAAAAACAGCACTGGACTGTAACACTGATTCTTCAGTCATCTGTAAATCAGTGGAAAAAACAAGAAAACTAAAAGCTAACTGAATTTGTCACATAGCATCACTGGACTTTAAACCTTCAAGGATTATCAGTAGGGATGGTAACGAGGCCCTGGGTTGTAGGAGTTGTAGCCATATTGTCCATAGTGGGATGAGTAGGATTGTCCTTGTCTGTACTGCTGGTAGTTGTTACCCCAGCCTCTATCTGGCCTCTGATTAGATCTGTAGTCACCTTGCCAGTTGTATCTGTCCCCTCTAAAATATCTGCCATCTTGAAACCTGCAATGAGAAGATATAGCAAAGTCTGACATAAATTATATCAACTCTAAAATAATGAATTATAATGAACTCTTATATTTGGCAGTTTTCATGAAAACTATCATGTAACTGTGAATACATTCATATATTTATATGAAAAACTCATGAAAACATACCTGCAGTCATCTGAGATCACTCTGAATTTCTTACCCAACAAAACATTTGGACAGTCTGTCTCCTAACAAAGTTCCCACACATTAGGTGAACTGCTGGAAGTTTTAACAGTGACTCAAACAGATCATAGATCTAAAAATCAACCCCAAGGCACATCTGTAGTGCATCCAAGCCAGGTTCCATCCAGCAGCTTCATGGTTAAAAGCTTTGGCAAAGCAGGCTTCAGTACAGTTACAGCCACCTAACAGCACTGAGTCCTGGAATTTGAATATTCCCTAAAATACTGCTAAAACCCTGCTACCACAGTCCCACACTCAAGACACTGTACCTTATCCGTGGTATTTAGCCATTGTTCAGTCTAAATTTTGTCTTTTCAGCCCTATCTCCATTCCTATCAATGCCTGAGCTGCCTCATCGTCATTCTGTTTGCAAATGGTGTGGTGCAGACAAACAACACTTGCAAAAAGTTCACTTTGTGACCACAGTGTAGGTAGGTGTGAGAGTTCGTCAGTTCAAAGAGCCACAAAGTTTTTAAGAACATCTTAAACAATCATGTTTTTAATCTGTGATTCTGTGTTCAACTTAATGACAAACTTCTAAGGTAAGAAAAAGTTACCATGTTGTCCTCCTTTTCTTCAGATAAGGCACAAATCCTATTTAGATATTTAGCTAAGGAAGTTTCCCAGTTGTTGGCTGGACTGAGTTTAACTACTTTATATTAAAGGCTTATGTTAGTATTCCCAAATGTACTATATGCTGTAATTGTTGTTTTTCAGTCACTCAAAAATCTGTCCAAAATTCAGTAAAAAGCTGCAATTACATCTTGAAGAAATAATTCAAAGTATTTTGCTTTGGCAGGTAACACAGTACTTGCCACATAGATTGGATGATTGATTTTACAGTCACTTCTATTGAATAAAAGAAATACAGGCTAATCTTAAAAAGTACAGCAAATACTTAGCTTACAAATGAAATGTTTTCTGGCCAGCTAGTAACAGATAATCACACTACTAGCTTGTTCCTTTGTACATCTTCCTGCCAGTTATTATCCAACATAAGATAGGCTGCTTCATTTTGCAGAAATCTCATCTTTCCCCTCTGGAAAAATGTTTCTGGCTAAGCAATAACAAATCCCAGGGCAATGGGTTCAGTGGTTCCAGCTCATTCTTTACTAAAAAGCAAATAATTTAGTACTTTTATACACAATGCAAAAACTTTGCCAGTCAATGCAAAGAAAATGTAAAAACTCATTACTTTTCAGAGAAGACCGTATTTATCTTAAACATAGTTATCTGCAAAGTAACAAGGAAATACTTCACTGAACAGAACAGACTGCCATACTTCTTCTAAAATCAATTATCATTTAACTGTATTGTGAAATTACCACGATTAAAAAGAAAACCCAGTACCGATCTCTGTTTCTCTGGTTGCCACCAGATCTGTTTCTCCATTCTTCAACTATAGGAGGAGGATCTGCAGGGCGTTTCAGATATTCTTGGTATTCTTCATCATCCGATGTGAATCGATGAGCAAACATAGTTTCATAATTTGGGGGCATGTCAGCCAAGGAAGTCATTCTGGAAACTTTAGACATCAACACAACAAAAGTGGCTTTAGCAATATATGAAGACTCTCATTGTAATAGCTACCAAAATCCATGTGGTGAAACTGAAGGACAAGGAGAAGTTACACTCAGATTAACACAGCTGCTGGGGTTTGGGAAGACAGCACAGATGCCTCACAGAAAAAAAGTATTTCAGAATATGCTCCCCATCTACTCCTGACACTGACTTTTGACAGGAAAAAATAAATGCTATAATCAACTTCAAAAGTTTGCTAAGATAGAATATCATGCAAAGCCTATAGATACACCAAGACAGGCAAAATAATCAGATTTATTCACAGTACTTTATGTGTTAATAACTTGATTCAGGGAAAGGTCAGCACCTAAGAGGATGCTAAATTACCTCGTAATATGCCTGTCTGATGGGATTTGTGTTTAAGGCCTTAGTTTCTTTATTTTTGTATATATGCATTTGCCATTCAGATGTTGGTGTTATCTGGTACTGTCCATCAGCAAAATCTGGTCTTAACAGCAAATCAGAAAGGGTCTAAGCCCACTGTTTTAACAAGCCCCACATAATTTAGAGCATTTACAGTATCTGGCTGTGGACTTCCAGAATAAGCCCTTCTGCTGTCTCCCAGAGATTTGCTGGCCGAACCCCAAGAGCTAAAACATACAAAACATAGACCCTCGATGACCCAGCCCAGTCTGGGGCTCTGCCCGCTGCACGCCGAGCAGCCTGGGCCTCAGGTGAGTGGGGCGTTCTCGGGAATCCGTGCAGTGCTCCTGCGGCCCCAGTTCCCCTCCAGCAGCCCCAGACATCGGTGTCTGCTGCCTCCAGCGCCCCTGGGCAGCCTTCTCCCCGCCAGTGATGCAGCGCACACCTCCCTCAGGCAGGTGTAGGAGTTATTCCTGCAGCAACAACATCCTCCTTTCCTCTGCCAGGAGCTAACCTCGTTAGTTTTTTATTACGGGCGATCTCCAAGGAACTTCGCTCCTCAAGTCTTTGGCAGTCGGGGTGAGGGCGGCGGGGGTAGCACAGCNGGCCGCCCCGCCGCTACAGCTTCTCCTGAGCAGCTGGAGGTGCTCCCCTCACAGTTTATCCTGTTAATACCACATTCATCCCGCGGGGGCCGTACCGGGGACACCCGGCACCCTTCGGTACCCAAGGCCAAGCAGAGAGCGACGGAGGGGGCTGGTCCCCCGGAGGGCTCCGCCGGAGCCCCCTCCCCTCACAGGGGGCCGGACAGAGCTGAGGGAGGACGCGGGG
>VYXD01013788.1:1622690-1637956 GCA_013397195.1 Hylia prasina | reverse complement strand
CCCTCAGGTTAGGGTTGGATACAAAGCGCCATGGCAGCAGTACTATTGAGGCTTGTGTGGCGCTTTCCTTCGCTGCCACGCGCGTTTTAAGGAGGCGACACCTGAAATGTTTGTGTTTTAACCGAAAGGTGCAAACGACAAAAGTGAAGTCAGCATGGCGTCTGCGGCTGTCTATAAGGCCATTTAAGTGCATTTCTGGTATAAAAAAGCTTTGGGGTGTGTTGACTGCTACGTGAGGGAGGTAAGATGATGTGAAGCTTTTTTGGCAGGGAAATAACTCCGTGTAAACCAAAAATAATTCTGTGCTGGCGCCTGCTCCAGCAACACATTTACGCTGCCACCGAGTGCTGTAGGTAGCGGTCAGCCTTGTCACCCTTAATACAGGTGAAGTTACGTGTGAGCCTCAGAACTTCAGGCTTGTCGCCTTTAATACGGGTGAGGTTAGGAGTGGTGGCATCAAGACCTTCCCGCAGCAGAAATGGTGTCGGTGTCGCTGGTCCTTTGCCTTGCTCCCACAGAGCCCGTGTCTTTGCAGTGCTGACTAATTTCCACAACACTTAAGCTAATGATTTTTAAACGGTCTCTTGTGCTGTGTATAAGAAATGGGTTTTTTTATAGGACGCTTTCAGAAAGCAATGGTTTTTACAAGCTCTGCTAGAGATTCTATTGCTCACAGGCGCTAGCAAAGCCTGGAGACGGATAATCAGGTAGATCACTTGAAACAAAATACCCCGGGAACAGCAATAGCAGCATCCAGCTCTCCAGAAGTATTAGAACGAATAAGTGCCCTTTGTTTGATATAAGCAGCAATAATTACAGTCTGCTCTCCTGTGTGTTCTGCAGCAGGTGTGCATTGTCACTTGCAGAATAGGAAACGATGACCTCAATCCAAATGGCATAATGCAAACACCTTAGCCTGGATAGCTGGTTCTAAGTCAGACAAATTTTCATTGAGGCTGAAAAATCATATCCTTTCGCCTAAGTTTTCCCCTTATAATCCTTCTCCTACTGACTGCCTCTTTGAAATGGGCAGAAGTAAGTAGGATTTTATTTCTTCTCCAGACATGTTTCAGTTTGATCACTGGATATTGCAGTTTCAGGTGTGTCTACAGAGGATTTCATGCATAATGTTAAGGAGATGATTCTTAATAAAAGGTACACAGTTTATTTTTGAGGCTCTAGTCTGCTGTTTCATGGGTGACATTTTTCATTAAAAGATCAAACTTAATATTAGACCTTTAATTATAGACTCAAGTCATCCATACAGTTAAGCATGTACATAATTTAGGCATAAATATAAGTTCCGTTGAAGGCATGGGCCCCTTGTAATCCTATAAGCTGTATATTTCACAAATTACAGTTTTGGAAAGGTGCTCTCATCAGCATATTTTGCATAGAAAAACACTACCAGGGAATGGCTAAACCAGAGTGGCACACAATTATATATAATATATATTTATACATTATACTTTTGCTTTGGTTCTTTTTCATCGTGTCTTTATGCCTGCATTGGGTTATATCAAGAAGAAGATCATGATCCAGGCAATATCCTAAGATTTCTCATAGATGTTATTCTGAAATTCAAACTGCATATAAAAAAAGTGAAGTGACAGCTGATTTTTAAAGGAATAAAGGCACTCAGAAATGAGTACTGTCACCATGTAGAACTTTCAACACCCACTAAATGCCTCACATAGCACATACCTACAGACTAGGTGCCTGAGTGCTTAAAAGGTCAAGCTCCAAGTGTTGTCAAGACAGAGAAATTGATAATCCACTCTTGCAATCTTTCTGCTCACTTCAAGGCTTTCTGGGTAATTAATGTGTTGGTTTTGTGTGAACACAATCTCATAATCAGCATCTCTGAAGTCTACTGCAGTGTGATAAAGCCTCAAAGGGTTTGCTTTTTTCCTGTAGATTTCATTATGTTAAATAATGTGCTGTTAGATGAAGTCTTATCTTCTAAATTTTAAACTAAGACTTTTGCCTTGTAGCCTATTGGAAATTAATTAAGCTTTTGTAGAATGGATCTTCCTGGCTGAACAAAGGAGTATAAGCTAAAACTAGCAGTCTTGTTTGCCTTGAAACAATGGAAAATGACAGGGGTTTTTATAGCTATTTAGCCTTGATAACTCTTGCTGTTCTGTCACAGGACTTTATATTTGATATTTTGCCTAAACCCACAGCTTTTGGAGTCATGTGTTTTCATTATACTCAACTTTCATTGGAAAAATAATTTCTATCCCTTCTTATTACAAACATTTCTTGGGTAAAGAGGTAAATCTGCTCCACAGGATAACCAGCCTGTACCAAGGAACAAAAGGAAAACATTGTTCAAATTTTACTTGTTTAAAATCTTATATATTTTGCAATTTTCTGTTGTCTTTAAGACTGTGTTCATTGCTCTGTCTCAGTAGAGCTTGACAGCTGTGACATTTTTAATGAAAAGTCAGCATGTGTCTAAGTAGCAAGGGAAAAGGAGAACTACTTTTTTCTTTTTTTTTTTTTTTTCTTAGGCATTTCTATATCTTTAAACAGGAGGAATTCTCCTCTAGAGTTAATATCTACTTTGAGAAATCAACTAAGAAACTAACATCACTTGTAATTGGGGCCTGTCTGGTTGAGGGAATATTTGTCTAGAAACGAATAAGCAGCAAAACCCCCATAGATGGTTATGGATCCTGCTGGGGACTTTTAATAACAAAGTAACACGTCAGAAAATATTTTGGTGAAAATTTGTCTTCAAAACTCTGATTTTTTTCTTAGCTTGCTGAAACTCCTCGGTGGTTTCCTGTCAGCCAATTTTGCTCTCCCCTGGTTTTTGGGGTTTTTTTTTAATGTCTCAGTTACTGTGTAACTGAAAGCCTGGTTTGTTTGTACAAGGAAACCTGATTTCCCCAGGTAATTTATTCTAGGAAATGGTGATGTCTGGCACAGCTTGGGAGAGCAAGACTTTGTGTTCTGGCTCCAGCAGGTACAAAGGGCGTGTGTGGCAGCCTCGTTATTGATTACACATAAAGGAAAGCTGTGCTTCTGTGGGCACCAGAGGCTGTAAGACCACCAGGAGACATCTGAGCAATAATGAGCACCAAGTGTTTGCTCCATCGTTCATTGCACTGGGAGACAGGTAAGCAGAGATACTGTTGAGCCAACCTGCAGAAATACTGGGGGTTGTGCTCTCTCTCTAGGACCTCCTGTGCTCAGAAGATGAGTTCTCATCGTGGGATTTTATTCCTTTGGCTGGAAAGGATTATTGCCTCGATGAACCTCACTTAAATAACAAGAAAGACGGAGATACAACAGCTGCTGCTGACAAATGCCTCTGAAGCCCATGCAACTCTTCTGTCAGATCTCTGCTCTGCCTTTGCTGTTATACTGTACAGTATCACTGAGCTTCAGAGTGGTTTTCACACACCTCCATATGGTGTTGTAAAGTGAAGTCCATAAAGGAACAGACTGCGCCTTTCTAACTACTTCACTAAACTTAATACAAGAAATGTTTCCTTCTCGTAACAATGACCTTTAAATGTTAACTGGCTAAAAAAATAACATTGTCCTTTTTTAAAAAGGGAAAAATGCAGTTCCTGGTGCTTGATTGTGTTACAGAATAACAATTTTGGTGCTGTGGGGCCCAACCCCTTTGCAAGTTTACAACAGTGTAATGATTGATTAGAAGGAATTTATTCATTTATGCCAGTATGAAAGAAGGCCTTTAATTTTCCTAAGAGCTACTTCTGTTGTCTGTCTTTTAAAACTCAGTCACATTAAATTATATTTCTAGCATATTGTTCTTAAAATCTGACTGTCATTTATCCATATTTATATACATATATACAAATTTAAAATCACTACATTCTAGCTGTCTTCTTTTATTTTCACCTTTTAAACTGACTGAGCCAGCTGTGCCCTTTGGGGTCTATAAGAATGAATCATTTTTATTTATTTTTTTTTTTCTCTCTTAGACAGTAATTACAGGGCAGAATGCTGTCTCTGGTTTTTAATATTATGGTGCCATTTTAATCCAAGGTGCAACACCATTAACTTCAGCAGAGTTACACTAGCAATGAATTTGTCCCCAGGAGGCTTTTCTGAATGTTCGGTTCTTTCCTCATGATTACCCAGAGGAATGGAGAAGAAAAAGGCAAGACAGAGGATCCTTTGATAGGAGGAATGTAGTTCAAAGTGAAGTCTTGTTTCTGCCATTCATGGTGCTCCATATGTTCCTCATTTGGGGTGGAGGTGGGTTAGACCCCGTGGGGCACACATGCTGGGGCTGGGGGGAGGCAGAAGTTTTACACAGCACATCTGGTGCACAGGTTGTCATTTCCTAGATGTAGGTACTGTACAAATTGGAAGGGAAAAAAAAAAAAAAAAAGAAAAAGAAAGAGAAAAAGTGGGAGGAATATTCAGGCACTTTAAGTGTAGTTCTGTGGAACTGCTTGGAAGTGGAGTAGCCAAATGCTTAGATATCAAACTCATCATGATCATCAGGCTGTCTCAACTCCAACTCAGATGCTTTTTAGATGTCAAGTAATTCTGCAAGTGGGGATGTGTGAATCAGTGCTACCATGGATTACCTATTGTTAAGACAGTTGCAAAACATAAAGAAGGTACTTTCAGAAGTTTCTAGCACTAGATTTTATTCATACTCAATTTTCTTTTACAGTTTGATCTTTAATTTCAGTTTTGTCTTATTTCTCTTGTCCATATCTGGTCTAAAACATTCAAATCCTTTGCATTATGGAAACACCAACATGTAAGTCAAATACGAATCAGTAGCACCCATCTGAGTTTGGAAGGGGAATTTAGAGCATTTCCTCTTTGCTGTCAGGGAGCAGAGAGGGACAGGAGGGTAGCATGGCCAGCAGGGTAGGGACCCACCCCACAGCCCCCAGAGCAGGGCTGGCAGCTGACAGAACTCAGCAGGGCAGGCAAGTTCACGGGGATGAGACAAGTCCAAGGCAAGGCAGAAATTCAGGTCAGCACGTGGGTCACTGCCCAGATGGGCAGGCACAGCAGGGCTGGGCAGGGACCCAGGGCCCCCATGCCTGGGGCAGGGGGGGCCCAGGGCTGGTCATGCCAATTAAGGGCTGTCAGTGCATTCAGGGCCCCGACGTGCACATCTGGTAGCAATTGCTGCTGTGTTTAAATCAGAAACTCAGATCCTTGCAAAGCCCAGGATCTAGCAGGGGGAAGTGGTTATGCTTTTCAGCCAAGGTCTAGCGTTTCTTCTGGGCTGGACACTTGATGCAGTTTGCCTGTTGCACTCCAATCAGTTGCCTCGGATACGAAGTCAAATATTCAACCTCTGAAGAGGATACCTGGGTCTCCTGTTTTACTCCCAGAGTCTCCCTCCTCAGCAGGGTGACATTCCCTGGGCACTGGAGCACTGCCCTGAGGCTCCCGTGCTCACTCTGAGGCCCAGGTCTAAAACCTGCTGGTAGATGTGCCATGAAGCCCCTGCTCTGCCTGTCCTGTCTGTGTGCAGTGCCTGAGCACAGCTTCACCTTCTGCTAAAGGCACTCAAATAGAACAGCGTTTCAGGGTCTTGTTCCCTCTCAAGTGGAACTGGTCTAAGTAATGCTCCCTCCATCAGATACTAAACATGGCTCTTCCCCGACGGCTTCACCAAGAAGCTGTTAGCACAAGAGTTGGCCTTGCTCCTTTCTCTTGTCTTCACATGTAAGGAGAGTTCCTGAGTGTTCTTTGCAGCTCCTCTTAAGTTTAAGGATTAGAGAAAGCAAGGGCTGAACTATAGGCCAGCTTTGTAATAGCTCAAATTGAGACTGTCTTTTTAGTGCTGTTTTTAAAAGTTGCAAATCTGAATTTTCCAGGCATACCAATCAGCATTGAGACCACACTGTGCTACAGTGGAATAAGGTATAAGTGAATTAGCTGACCACACTGTGCTACAGTGGAATAAGGTATAAGTGAATTAGCTGAGCTGCAGAGAAGCCTGCAGGGTTTTGCAAAGCTGGACTGAGCAGTCTGCTCCCTGTTGGGAGCACTCCACTGTGCATCCCTGTGTTGTGCCTTGCCCTACACAAAACCTGGAAACTCTTTGACAAGGGACTATCTTTTCAGTTTGTATCTGTTCTGTGTGGTGCTTGGTGCTTTTCTGGGGGTCTGGGCCAACACTGCTCAGAGCAGCAATAGCTCTCCCTCCTGTTACTAAATTAGGACGTGAGATAATTCTTTCCAGCAAACAAGGGTTCCTGATCTTTCAGGAGATTATGTATTGGCTGCCACCCCTCTGCACCCCCTCCTGCCCTCCCGGGGCACCCCTCTGCCTCACATGTCGAGGCACAGCATCCTTGCCTCTCTTAGTTCAGCTGTAATTCCTTCTCCATCTTTGCCCCAGACTCCTGCAGCAGTTTCCTCTCCTGGAACCTTTCCACAGTGCTGTTGTTCCTGTGGCTCTGCTCACCCTCCCCATTTCAGTTCTCCTTTTCCTGCTTTCTTGAGCTGTAGCTGTTTCTTCTCTGTCCCCACTGCACCCGCAGAGCTCTGCTGTGGGGGCAATCAGCTGCTTAGCATGGCAGTGCTCAGCTGAGCTTTCTGGTGCTGGTGGGGAACTAGTGCAGATCTTGCTGACTACTTGACAGTCTAAACTTAAAAAAATAGATATCACTGAAAATTCATAGTTCTGATGGAGCTTCTGATGGAGGCTCATTAAAAACAAGCTAAGAAAATCTCACATAGAAATGAAAACCACATAGTAGACCTTGGTTTTATGCTGAATATGATTGTTTCTTATTATGCTGTGGGTGTCCATTTTAAGAATAATACACAGATATTTTCTTGGTCTTAAATGATGGTAGTGTGGGGATATCACAAACCTCCCAAGTAAAAACTTTAATTAAAAAGCAAACATTAATCTCAAAGCAGTAGCATCTGCAGCATATTGCAAGATAAGACTTCACCAACCTGAAGAACTAAGCATGATTCTAATTAAATCAGGGAAAAAGATGATGAACTAGATATATGATTTATTTAAGGATAGCAGTTATATAAGATATCAAAGATCTCACGGTTGCTATCTGATGGGAAATGTTGCTGCCAGATCTCACAGACTATTTCCAGGGAGTGAAATCCTTGTTCCACTGGTTCCAAGTACTGTTGTGATTCTGGGCTCAGGACTTTGCAGTGGCTCTCTGTTGGATGTGGGAGCCCCGTTGGTCCTGTTGGAAGCTGCAGATGATCCAGCAAGGAATCAGTGTGTTCCCATGGCATGAGGAACCACACACTGTGTGTGCTGCCGCTCTTCCAGTGAGGCACCAATACAAAGTCCTGACTATTTATGGTTATTTAAGGTCTCAGAGCACCTTTTGAAAATTAAGTCTCTTAATCCCTGTATGCTGGCCAAAATCTATTATAAGTGGTGCCACTCAGCATTTCCTGTCTTGTTCCATATGGAGATAGTGTTGCATCCTGATTCAAACTGCATGCTGGGCTCCTCAGCTGGTATTTTCCACAAACACCGTGCTGTACTGATGTGTGAAGTGATCTCTGTGTACCCCTCCTTGCGTCACAGGAATGGAATGAGGATTAATCAATTATGACCAGATCATGATCCCAGTGAAGTAAAAAAAAGGATTTCTTTCCATGAGTATCAGGGCAGGCTTCTGTGTGGACGCTATTTCTTTGAGATGCCTGCATGTAAAAACAAAGGAAAATGCAAAGCATCACTTTGCTGAAGGTGTCTATGTAGTGAGAATTCCTTTAGCTGGAGAGGGGAATGCATTTTAACAGCTGTTTCCTCAAGAGTTTAGTTACTTGTCATAGCAGGCATTATTGTGCTTGAGGAAATTCTGGTTTGTTGAATGTGGCTTCAAGCATGTGGTGCTGGCTGGCATTTGTGGCTTTGCATGTCCTGTGCATTCAAAACATACTTTGTTATGCTTCCAGGGCTGGCTCCTGCTCTTTCCCAGAACAGCTTATGCTCTGGAATTATATCTCAAAAGCCATGTTCTTAAATCCAGCAACAATTCAGCTTTAAATATTGGAAAAACTTTGAATACTGAACAACAATAGCTGCAGGTTATCCTCTATGACCATGTGTTAATTATTTTGGGCAAACAAACAGGATCTAAAAAAGAGCAATTCTGGCTAGATTTCTAGGAGACTGCAAAATATTTCTTAGATCTTCTGTCACATACCACTTATGATGTCACATTTAGAACTGTAAATCCATTTACAAGTTGGACAAATGATATCACTGAAAAACATTTTTGGAGGATCACCTAACTTCTTCCATGCAAATATAATAATAGTACATCTCTCATGCAAATATAGGAAAGAGTGGTCATGAACTATTTTGGGGAAAGGGTATTCACCAGATGGACATAGAGAGAATATTCAGTCAGAAACAGAAGAGCAGAAGAACAGTAATAAATATTAAAGGTGGGTATGGATGAAGATTAACCTATTTCTGCAAGAAAACAATCAGGTGAAACTTAGAAAACTGTTGGTACATTCACAACACAAATCATGTGCTCTTCTGCAAAGAAACAGTAAATAAAAAACACAGGATATGTGTCATCCATACTTTGTAGTGTTGACGTCATTTTCTCAAGTATGCAGAAAAGGTTTTGATGTGTGTATATTAATATTTCTCTGTTCACTAAAGACTAAATTAAAACATTATTAATTTAGAGATCTGAGTTTTTAGTGTAGTAAACCCACCATGATTTATGGCCCTCTGGCTTCACTTTTATCATTGATTAATTATTGCAGTTTAGCAAGACTTGAACAAAAAGACTGGCATAAGTCAAGGTCTTTGACTTTTCTTTAACTTTTAAGGCCAGTGGGGTTTGTTTGTGTTTTGGGAGATTATTTGTTTGCTTTGGTTTTATTGTTTTGCTTTTCTAATGCATTTTGGAAGCATAAAAACATTATCCTACTTCATAAATGCATCTCGATTGCTTTCCATAGGACAGTCTGCAAGGTGAAAAGCTCAACACTTTTTTCAGAAAATGGTGCAAATAGCTTTTGTGGTGACAAACAGTTTTCTTCACAAATGAAAATTTTCCCTGTCTGTGAAAACCACCCACAGGTGATGTCCTGGGCCCTGCCAACTTCCAGTCTCTGAGCCAGGTCTGACTTCTCTGAAGTCAAAGTATTTTTCACAACTGGAGGAGAAAACCCTTGTGCTGTGGTGCTACTTGTGTCTTTAAGAACTCAGGTGAATTGTTTGGGGTACTCATCACTACACCTCAACCATTAGGTTTTGTAAATAGGCTTGAAATCCTGTGTGGCTTTGTTCCCACCTGGCACTGTCAGTGCTGCTCAGTCCTTGGAGAATTCATCCAGGCAAAGGATCCACCACACACCTCAGCCTACAAGGAAATAAATAAGCCTTTGGGCATTCCTGGAAATGAATGAGACTTCTGGTGTGCCCAGGAAATGTCTTCCCTTTCCCTTTCCCTTTCCCTTTCCCTTTCCCTTTCCCTTCCCCTTTCCAGTCAGGTCAGCAAGGAGCTGATTACAGGTTAAAGTCCACCAGTGAGCGAGTCCCAAAGAAACACAAAGAATGAGGTATTTTGCACCAGCCTGAGGTACAAATTCCACAAGCAGCCAAGGCAGCCGTTCTGGAAAACTAAAATACTCTGAAATGTCTGGTCTCAGCCTCTCTTTCTCTATAGTGTTTTCTTGAGAAAGAGACAATGAGGACACAGTGAGGAGTGACTCTTTGAGAGGTAACTGGGGGATAAAGACCTGCCTGCTGGCACACAGACCCTGGGAGAAAGGCAGGGGGCAAACAGGGTGACTTGGATAAGGACAGACTGAAAAAAAGATAAAAACACATTCCTCACTACAGTCTCCAGGAACATCCCACATTTCCTTCTCATTCGCTCCCCTGGCTCCTGCTGCTCTGCCCTCCAGAGCAGCTGCAATGAGCCTGGGGGGAGATTTTCCACCTCTCCTCCTCCTTCTGCCCCCGTGCAGCAGGACCTTGCCCAGCTCAGACCCACAGCAGACACTGCTGCTGTCCTGGAGAGCCCGACAGAGCCAGCACAGCACAGTGGGCTGATTGGGAAGGCAGCATTGAAAATGCCACTCTGTGGTTGCTTGGAAATGAAATCCAACTTTAGTATTATTTTTGAGCTTAGATTTTTGAATCCAAAATTCCATCTGACGGAAGAGATGGGTATTTAAACAGATGTCTGCAATTTCTTTAAAAAATAGAGATTGAGTTACAGATGGTAGAAAGGGCCTGAGAATTAAAAACTCTCGAGCTACAAGAAAATTTACATGTGAGCAAAATGTTTTGCTGAAATGTATGGTCATACAATTCTGCATGTTTGAAAATTAAGCTTTTTCCACCAAAAATGTGAATATCTTTTCCCTTTCCTATTATCTGCTTCTCTGCTGCAGCCTTGGCTGTCACTATCATTGTGACAGCCAAGTCGCAATATGAGATTCCTGCTTCTAACAGACAAGACATATAGTTCCTTCCTTCTCCTTTCTCTTGTATAATTTGGCCTGCCAGGACCAACAATTTTGATCTGAATTAGTTTAAAAGAAAACTTATCTACCTTGTTTGCATAATTGGTGCCTGATTGCCCTAACTTCCATTTTATAAAATGCAAATAAAAGGAGGTTTATGATATATGCCTGGAAGGAAACCACAGTCAAAATCTGTATTTGCAGATGAAATGGAACCTTTTTTTCTTCTCTGGGGATTTAAAAAGAAAACCTCCAAAATAAATTTTGAGTGAAAAAGCTGATAACTTCTAAAGCGCCATATGAAATGCAAAGCACTGCATATTGGAAGGGAAAAAAATGAACATATTTGGTACAGCTTTGAGGGGCAAGTCAGGATCCATCTCATCATCTGGGAGACCTGTGTTTGAGCAGCTTTATGAAGATCTTCACTCATGCATGTGTGCTCAAAAAAGCAGTATTTTTTGTGCATATGAACAAGTAAATAGACTCAAATACAAGCTGTAAGGACACTCACATGCAGCACTCCTCACCTGCTCTGCAGAGTCCCAGTCTGTCCCCTGCCAAACCAGTTCAAATTAGCACAATTCCAGGGCAGGGCAGCAAGACCCACTACATACAGAAAAAAGCTATCAGGTGACCAACCTTATTTCCTTTACAGTGGAGTGCACATAATCGGCGTGTCTACGTCAATGAAAACATTAAGAAGGAGAATTGGGATTGTAGTAAGTACAAAGAAAAAGCTCTGATAAGAGAACAAGGTTTGCTCCTAGTGTGGGACCACCCCTACAAGTGTTCAGGATGGGTGTGCACTCCTGGGTGTGTCCCAAGCTGGATTTCTAGCAGGCCAAAGTACAAAGGATGCCTAGAGGATCTAGAGGTGACAGATGCTCTCTGACTCTGCCAGTGGTCAACATCTTACACTCCATCAGCCTCTCACAATTTTGTAGCCTTCAACACCTTTTTGGGCACTCACATCCAGGCTGGAGTCCTGTGGTGACTGTAGGGCATTGTTCTGGTTTTGCTGGTTTTCTTCATGTGTGCAGGCCTTCTCTCTCTAAGATCTTATTTTAAATTATTTTTCGTTGGCTACATTTGTCTTTATTGAGAAGGCAACATATAACAAATTGTGACAGCTCTTTGCATTTACATAAACATCTCTTTTGATTTGGTACTCATGTTTTTCACTGGAAAACTCTTTAAAAAGTGAGGTAGAAATTGAGCATGAACCTTCTATGACTCCAGTTAGATAGGATATATTTACTTAGTGCAAGATACTCCTTGCACTAAGTAAATATAAGAATAAACTGCAAGGAATAATAAGAGAACATGCAACCCATTTTAAAGTAGATTGACAAATTGCTTCTAAATTACTTTCTCCCTCTTTTTTTTTTTTCTTTTCCCTTTTAAAGACACAGAAAATAATCCTGTTATTTTGGCTTATTTCTGAAGGAGACTGGAGAGGAAAACTCTTTTTTTCTTAGAAATCAGATGTCTTGCTGGAGGACTTGTTGAAGGTCTCATGTTTATTGTGAGCTCTGACATTTTAATTGAAAGGACAAGAGTGTTCATTATTTTAAGCAAATGGATCTTTTGTCCTAATTATTTATTAGATATCAGATTAAGAAGGTTTTAAAAACAAATACTGTAAATCAGAATGTTTTCAACAAAATTATTTTAAATCCTTTCTTTTCTCAGTTGCTCACCTTTAACATTTTATATCCAGTGATATTATAATTACATTAGTTCTCCATTTGTCAGGAGATTTAAAAAACTAATTCTCTGTTTCAAATGTAAAAATCAAAAGATTATTTTGGTTTAACTCCTGGGTAACATTTAAAGCTATGAAATGGTTGGTCATTTGTCAAAGGAGAGAAAAAAAAGGAAATAGCACAGTTCTGTTGGAGTAAAAAAATGCAGATTTCATCAGTCTACGTGTAAAAAAGAGAAAATCACAGTACTGAGTATTTTATTTAACACTATCTGTCGTGGGAAATAGAGAGAAAACTACTTTGAATTATAATAGTATAAAAAGACCGAACAGCAGGTTTTCTGCAATAAAATTATATCTAAAATAAAATAGAGTGGCAGAAGACAACAATAGTGAAAACCAAACAAAAGGAGAGAACAGAAACACTGAGCGAGAGGAAGAGCCCAGTGAGCTCTTTGCTTTTCAGAATGCTGGGTACATAGTTGTGATTGTTAGATCAGCCTTCTGAAAAGGATATCCACCCTCTATCTAGGAATCAAAAAATTGTATCTTTAGGAGGCCTGTGGGAATAGGAGACATTTCTCATCTAAAGAAGTCAGACCCATTTACAGAATGTGGATATTTCTATTGCTCAGCTTGAATCCTACCAAGGGATCCTGTGCCTTCAGTATTTTGAGTGTTCCTAAGCGTGCCAGAGCAATACGGGCACACTTGTGAATTCTGTGTGAGGACTCAATTACCCTCCCTTACACATCCTGTGCCTGAGCCAGCTTGGAAATGAAGGATCATGTCACACATGAAGCTCGAGAACTGATTAATTGTGATGGCATATTTATAGTTCTCATTTACAGAGAACTGAAAATGCCTTCAACAATGGGAATACTAAATGACACAAAAATAATGTAAATCAGTGGGAACTATACACAAACTAGGACACAGTGATGGTGGAGAGGTTCAAGATGGAACTGTCTGTAGAAAAGCTGCTTAATTCAATATTGATATTGTTAAATAGTTTGCATGAGATCTGGGCCTTACTCAAATCCATGGGACTTTTACCATGGACTTGAAGTGAGGACAGGGCTTCATCCTCTTTTTGTCAGAGAAAGGAGGACCACAGCTGTGTGCCACACTTCAGAAAGAGGAGTATTTAATCCATTTGCAGGAATAGTGGGAATTTCAGATGAAGGGACTGCACTTACAGAAACCCAAATATGAGCAGAAAACTGGGTGAACTTGCTGTCTGCCAGGGAAAATGTCTCAGGGTACTGGAGAAATGGGACTAAAACCCTCTCTCTCTCCTAGAAGACAGTTCTGCAAAGAGCATGAATGAAGTGGGAAGACCTTACGAACAAAAGCAATATACAAAATTTTGTATCATGTGAATTTCACAGGTGCTTATGCTTCCATAAACTTAAGCTTTATTTTTATAAATGGGGATGAAAGCACAGTCCTGAATGCAAGATTGGAAAATATTAAAAAATTAGAAAATGCCAAGGCAACTGCAGTTCCAATTTCCAATTCTCATCTTATCATGACACACATAGTGAGTGCATTACCCCATTTTGATCCAATTCCATTAGATACTTGTAAGTCTCATGCAGCACTTGTTCATAAAACACAGCTTTTGGATACTCACCAAAATGAGCTAATTAATCAGAGAGGACCAAGACAATTTCTCTCTGATGAATGGAGTATGTAATTTAACAAAATGAGGTAAATGGTGTAAAAACAGTGCTATAAAATGCTCAGATTCATGGTGAGAGTTTTTTCCACAAGATTTCTAGGCTGCTGTTTTTACCCTCAGAGAATGTTGTTCCTCACTGTTTCCCCTAGAATAGGGGAATGGTCACATCAAAGCAATATTCAAGGATGCAGGTCCTTATGAACATGAAAGGTCTGTTGCTTTTGCCATGGCTATCTCAGAGGAAATGGAACCTCACCTTCAGCTGGCAGAACAGGACATAGGAACTTTTGGTATCAGTGATGAGGTAAGGAGTTAAGTCTCCTTCAACACCCACAGTAACCCTCTGGCCATGGTAAAGAGAGCAGGTACATTGGAGAGGTGTCACCCCATAGCCTTGTGAAAATGTTTGTGTAATTCACCCTGCTCCTTTGACATGGACTTGGAGTGTATGGGATTGAAATTCCATTTTGTGTTCCAGACATCAGGAAATAGTTGTCTGTCAGAAAAGGGGTTCCACTGTCCATAGCTAGAAGGTTGCTGGCTAGGTTTTCCTTTCAGGATTCCCATGAGGTCCAAAGGTATACCATACCAGGGACACTCCCAGTTATTACACACAGAGTTAAAGCAAGAAAGCATAAAGCCTTTCCCACAACTTCTAAACTTCTGTGGAAAGAAAGGATAAATCAATGCGAGATTTAAAAAAAAAAGGATGAAAATATTCACTCTTGATGGCAGAGTATTAATTATAACTTTGTGTGGGTGAAGTTAAAAGCCTGTTTTATGTGTGAATTGGGCGTTTTTTCTCCACGAAAGAGTAAGTGCGTTTGTGTACACAGTCCTGTGAACACCCGAACGAGCAGGTCCACGGCTCTGCTATGGATTTGTGTCCTGTGATTGCCGGCCAGATGCCAGTGTCACCCTCGTGGCTGGGTAGCCATTACACGGCTCTTCCACACTAGTCTAATTTTGCCTTCCCTGGTTAGGAATCGTCCCTCTTTTTATTTTCACTAAACCTACATAATTTTGGGAACCCTACGCGGCACAGACTTGCAGCGAGGCTGCGAAGAGCCAAAGGACGTTCAGTCCTCCCGACGGGATTCACACTTGTGGGCAGAGCAGGCGGGCGCTGGCCGGGCTGCGGGGATGGGTCTGCCGGGGCCGGTGGCCAAACGGGGCCCACGCGGCCCCGTGGCTCGCAGGCTCCGCACTCACGGCCCGCGGGGACGCGGATTCGGAGCGTGAAAAGACGCGGGGAGGGCGTAACAGTGGGAGAGAATCGCCCGCTCGCGTTTCACCGGGCATCCCTCGGCGTAGCATCGCCTCGGGTCGGAAGCGCATCCCCGGGATCCGCGCTCGGAGCGCGCCGTGCCCGCGCCGCGGGGCTGCGGGTCCCGGACAGCCGGTCCCGGACAGCCGCTCCCCGGG